>OZ023315.1:51521326-51555261 GCA_964007375.1 Ophion obscuratus
AGAGAGAGAGAGAGAGAGAGAGAGAGAGAGAGAGAGAGAGAGAGAGAGAGAGAGAGAGAGAGAGAGAGAGAGAGAGAGAGAGAGAGAGAGAGAGAGAGAGGAGAGAGAGAGAGAGAGAGAGAGAGAGAGAGAGAGAGAGAGAGAGAGAGAGAGAGAGAGAGAGAGAGAGAGAGAGAGAGAGAGAGAGAGAGAGAGAGAGAGAGAGATGAACAGTGTTGATGGTCGCTGGGAGTACAGATAGCAAACCAGTTAATTTGAATTAGAGTAGAGACAGGGCGAGCATTATATTAGCCCCGAAATAGAGATGATAGAATGCACGTATATTCGATCGCTTAACATATAGTTTCTCGCAACACTAACAAACGCGCGTAATTCAAGCGGACAAACAACTCGCTCGATTGCCTATTAACTTTTGGCAAACGGATGCCACGGCTTATCGTTCCCGTCCATACATCCAACCGGCCAATTGAAATGGCCGGTTTGAAAAAAAAATCGAAAAAAAACGTACGAGGGAAGCAAAGGGGTAACAAAAAAATGGCTCTGTCGGCGATAGTTGGACTTATCTGGTAGGGGAAGAGGGACGTGTGCGGTTTCGATACTAACGAGCCCGGACGTCGAGGCTATCCCGAGCGGTACAATTAACGATCGTGGATTATATTCGCGTCCCGGCTACGTCACATTGGCACATATTATAATCTCTAATGCGTTATCTAATCCGGTCTGATCTAGTCGCTGCCCGATGTATCATTACAGTTGTGTCAATAACGCTCTATTTCTCACCGATAACGTCACGTTACGTGTTTCACTGCAATTATCTTAATTGTTGTCAGCAACGCGGTCATTAATCTTAAGACCGTTGTTTCGTCGACGTTTTTCACGATAATTCATTTTTCACTTTACCTCTCGCTTCCTGTCGCACCGGAAGGTCGGGGAAAAAAGGAAAAAAATTACATTACGGAACCGATCGAGCTTCGTGACTATTTTTTCGTACAAGTGAGCACCGTAGGCTAATTTGGAAAATGTCACGAAATACGTTGCTTGTTTCGTGACCAATGTCATTTTTCGGTGTTGCTTGATGGTGCAACATTTCTCAACGATAACGAGGTGCGATAGGATGATTTTAAATATGATCGAAAAATGCTCCGACGGTTGATAATTCCGAGTTTTAATGTTGTGAAATTCAAGATGGGGCTGGGTTGAAATTTCCAGCTTTGAATGATCAGCTCAAAACTCCGAAAGAATACTACCCCGGGAGATACAAAATCCGAAAGAATTTTACACGAAAAACCAAAACTCCGAAAATAACGACACCGTAGAAATAATTCGGCTATGGAAGTTTTTAAAGTTTCAAAATTTTCATCAAATCGACGAATTATTTCAAGATTTTTTTTTATTAAGGAGTGATTTTACGTCAATTTTTATATTTGTCTAGACAATGTTATACGTTCTACATCATTTGTGGTCAATTGTGTAGACTTTCGCTGGCATCATCTTGACGTGGGGGCCGGGTTGAAATCCCGAACTTTCAATGCTCCGACGGTTTAAAATTCCTAATTTTAATATTCCGAAATTGCAAATTTCGTCATGATTAGGCCAGCGAAAGTCTACACAGTTGACTGTGATTTATGTAGAACGTATAAAATTGTCTAGACAAATTTTTAATTTGACGTAAGTACACTTCTTAATGAAAAATTTTTTTTGAAATAATTCGTCGATTTATTCCAAATTTTCAAACTTTTAAAATTTTCATAGCCGAATTATTTTGACAGTGTTCAGATTTTCGGAATTTTGGTCTTTCGTGTAAAATTCTTTAGGAATATTGATCTTTCGCTTTCAGAGTTTTGAGCGTTCTGTTCATTCAAAGTTTGTAATTTCAACCCGGACGCCTTCCAATATTAAAAAAATGAGACGAAATAATGAAGAATGAAAAATAATAATGAGCTTTGAAATTTAATAATATAAATGGGCTTGAAAAATAAAGAATGAAAATCATAAGGGCAGAAGATATAATCATAATTAAAAATGAGATAAAAAAATAAACGATAATAACTCGACGTTCGGTAAATCGTCGGGATATTTTCAAATGAAAGTTTTCCAGAAAAAGGAAAGGACCGAAGAATGGACGGAGATGCGGGAGAAATATTTCCATTCAGCCGGTTTTCTTGATCTCATTTTATGAAAATGAAATCAATCAGTGACGAAATTGGACCTCAAGGTTCGGGGATCGCGCGTAGATTTCACGAAAGGGAATAAGAGAGTGAGAGAAATCGAAAACGCGATATGGCACTTAACGCGCCCCTTTGGATTACGAGGGACGTAAAACACAAGTGCTAGAATCCGACCGGATTCGGGCTCACTCCTCTCTCTCTCTCTCTCTTTGCCTTGTTCTCCGCCTCTCTCCCCTCCACTATTCGATACTACACCTCGATTGCATGCAAGTTTATCACGCGTTTACTGCATCTCGTCCCAAGAGACTATACACACCTTGTTTTATACCTGCCTTAAAAATGCCAAATGCTTCGACCGAATATACATGTAATTTTTGTCAATTATTTTATTTCCTATTATCATTTGTTGCCTCTTGAAAAAATGACTGAAAAATATAACATTTCAGACGCCATTGGTGTCCAATGGCATTCTTAAGGTAGTACGAGCGCGCAATCGTGTTTTCTATAGATTTTGTTCAAATTTTAACCAGACATTGTTCATATCATTATGCATATTTGAGTGAAATTTCAGAACAGTCGACTATTTAGATTGGGAGATAATGGGTTTTAAAATTGCAACTTCTAACACTGCAGGATCTGCATTGAAATTTAGACAGAATAATTTTCCGTAAAAAATATTTGTCCCCTATAATAAGAGGACATGCCAACACCGCATCGTTCCACGTATTCAATGACGTTAGTTTGCGCGGCATATTTAAAATAATACTGCAACACAAATTTTTATTTGGAAGTAATTTTTAATCGAACAAAGTTTTCAATTAGTTATGAATGAACCAACAATGTTATTTGTAAATGAAGATAACATAAACAACATATAATATTAATATTTATAATGCAAATATTTTTTTATGACAACATTTTTAACTTTAGGAACTCAATAATTATTTTTTTTCTCGAAATATTGAACAATACTGTTCTGTGGTGTTGGCATGTGTCTTTTTATTATAGGGGACAAACATTTTTTTACGGAAAATTATTGTGTCTAAATTTCAATGCAGACCCTGCAATGTTAAATTTGCAATTTTGAAACCCATAATCTCCCAATCTAAATAGTAGACTGTTCTGAAATTTCACTCAAACATGCATAATGATATGAACAATGTCTGGTTAAAATTTGAACAAAATCTATAGAAAACAAGCTTGCGCGCTCGTACTACCTTAAGGGATGTTCTCATTTTAGACGCTAAAAAAGAATATTTTCATGATTTCTTTCTATATGTTTATATTATAGATATTGATATAGGAGTTGTTACACTTAATAAATACACTTTCGAAATACATTACAAAAATGTATTTCTTTAAGTCACTATTTATAAACGAAAATGGTGGTTAAAAAAATTTGCTAAAAAAATTGTACGTCTGCGCTGTTGACGAAATCTCGGTTTTAGAAAAAAAAAATCAAACGGTTTTAGATTCAGTATGTTAATGGCTATAACGCATATCATACGATTTTTGATATATGCAAAAATAACAAAATGCCGGACATTTTTCGAAAAAACAAAAAAACAACGTGTTTTCTTCACCGTTTTTGGCACAACAAAAATAGTAAATATCAAAATTTGAAAGAATCCTTGATATGCGCTATAGCTATAGTTGTGAAGAATATGTGGTTAAAATTGTATAAGAATCGGTTCAGTAGTTTCGAATATTTTATCAACAAGCCGTCAAAAAACGTTGTTCCGAGAAAAACGCGTTAAAAGTTTGTTTGTGTTACATAAATACATACATTTTTCAAAATGTATTTCGAAAGCGTATTTATTATGTGTAACATCTTTTAGATCAATATCTATAATATATACCTATAAAAAAATTCATGAAAATAGCCTTTTTTAGCGTCTAAAGTGAGAAGACCCCTTAAGAAGGGACTGCTTTTCATCGGAAAAACAAAAATTCGTTTGTCCCATTTAATGTCATGCAAATTGCACATTCGTTAGGGAAAAAAGGGCTCTCTGGAGCAGCACCCTATACTTCCTATTTTAGCCGTACCTTATTAATTACAATGAGTGAAAATGAAGAAAAAAAATCTTCGAGACAATTTGACAAATGCTACACTGAAAAAAAATTCGTTTATCCAACCAAAATTCAGTTGGTTTAACAAAACGTATCTTTAAATACATTCAACTTGATTTTTGATTGGCATAACAAACGTTTTGTTAATCTATCTGATAGTTTTAGTTGTGTGAACTTGTAGCTTATTTAGCATGTCTGAGCAACTGTTAAAACAACAAAATTTCGAGACAACAAAATGCATTTTGCACACTCAACGATTTCTTTTTCTCAGTATAGCATTTTTTGTATATTATAACAAGTGATCAATAAATGAACTTGCAAAATGGACTTATTTGTCCTTTGGAAACCTTTCGAAAAAAATATCGGATATCACTAGACAGTCTAAATTTTAGTAAGCAACTTTTTTTTAGCCGCACACACAATTTACAATTGTAATTGTAACAACAAGAATAAGGGTTATTGTTTACTAACAGTATAGCGATGCAGTCGAAGCAAAAGTTTCGAGCAGCAATACGAGCAGAGTCGAAAAGTGACGAACATCTCGTCGTGTGTTCAATGTCGCAAAGCACGAAAAATATTTCCGACGGGTGACAATAATTCAGCGCTTAAGGGGAGGTACCTGAGTAAACGGCGAGAAAAACAGGTAAACATCGGAAATTTTTATCTCAAAAACTAATGTTTCGATTAGATCCGGGTTTTTTTTATTGAAAAATATGTACATTGAGGTATGTTTAGGAATTTTTAAAAATAAATTCGTTGACTGGATACGATTCAAACGCGATTATCTCGAAACATAATTTTCAAAGTCGGTGCCAGATGTATCTCGAAAACGGCTTGTCCGATTTTGTCCAAATTTTGATACAATATTCGTCGATAGTTTTTCTCGTTCGCCACGTAGGATTTTTTTGAAATTTTCATTTTTGACGAAATTGCGAACGTTTTAATTTAACATTCGTTTTTCGTTCGCAATTCGCGACGATTTTGGATTGCATACGCATTGCATAAAAAAGCAATGGTTCAATCGAATGAAAAACCCCTACGTGGCGAACGTGAAAAACTATCGAAGAATATTGTATCCAAATTTGGACAAAATCGGACAAGCCGTTTTCGAGATACATCTGGCACCGACTTTGAAAACTGTGTTTCGAGATAATCGCGTTTCAATCGCTTCCAGTCAACGAATTTATTTTTAAAAATTCCCAAACATACCTCAATGTACATATTTTCCAATAAAAGAAGCCCGGATCCAATCGAAACATTATTTTTTGAGATAAAAATTCCCGAAGTTTACCTGTTTTTCTCGCCGTTCACTCGGGTACCTCCCCTTAAATCACCGTAATTGTTAAAATTGCGTAAAAAAAAAAAGATGTGCCTTCAACCAAGGCCCGCGTCACGAAAAAAAAATCCAGTCCATATTACATTATTCGCCATGATTGCCACTCTCCAAATACACGAATCAATGTCCAATCGTCGTAATTTCCTATTTACGTCAAAAAGCATTCCAGCCCAATGTCAAAACGGCTCCTCCTCCGGCTCGTCGAAAAAAGCGCATTCGAACGGTAGGTAGAAGCGAACATTTTGTCCCAATTCGCGAAGAAAAAAATCAACCGCCCTTTTTCATTATCCCCGAACGATTGGTATCTCGTCGTGCGTACAAAGGAGCAAATTAATGTCCGCTGATTAACAGGGGGGGGGGGGAACTGGGCCGTTGATTACGAAGAAAAATGTAATTTTCGTCGAGCTTGATCGAAAAATGAAAAGTTGCAATGATCATTGTCACATCGGTCCATTTTCCCCGAAGCAAATTGCAATGTCATTTCGGACGAGATTTCCACCCGGAGCACAATCAATCTCTATAATTAATCGTGAAAAAAAAAAAATCAATTTTCCCACAATCTCACTCGAGCATACCCGCGCATGTACGGCTATATTGATAGAGAGTTGGACTCACCGAAAACACGTCCCGCGGCCGCTGCCCCGATGACAAACCAGAAGAGATACGCGCACCAGATAATCCAATCGTGTCGCCTCACATCCATCGTTGATTGAAAACTTTTATCAGACTTTGGAAAACGTTAACGAGAAGATGACGTGAGCTTCGTCCACCTCTCTCTCTCTCTCTCTCTCTCTCTCTCTCTCTCTCTCTCTCTCTCTCTATTTTTATCTCCCTCGACGACGAATCGGAGGGTGCCTTAATCGACGCAGATTCGATCAAGAACGAGATTGCTTCACGAAGACTTTCGCGTAGGTTTTTCTCCACGAATTATACGATCACTCACACCTAACACATTCCGAACACACGCGCACCAACACCCGCGCTCACATGTATGTACATATGCATATGCTCGTTCAAGCCCAAACGTCACCATAATCCGTTGAGCGTGCCGCGAGCATTTCCAAATTGCAGCCCCGATTGATCATTGTTCGCATTTTTTTTTTCCCCCGTAGATCAGCAGCCGATTTTTTTTGTATTTTGTTTTCAATCAGTCAGATCACGGAGCCGTTAATTCATAATGCCCGAACGATTGTGGTCGGTCGTGTGTGTGGGGGGGGGGGGGGGGGCGAGACCTCAAAAACGTTCGATACAATTGAATCCCGAAGCTGCAAAGTCCGCGTTGACCAACAATAGCACAAAGATATATGCGATGCGGCGTTATCACCGAAATCCACAGCAGTTATCACCAATTGTGCCGCGTCACGGCCCGGTGCATACGTATACGCATATTATTCGTGCACTCTGATTATGCCCGTCGATATTTACGAACAACGATTTTTTGTTCACTCCCTCGGCGAACGTTCGTGATTCCACCGAGGAAAAAAAAATCGAACGAAAAAGCGTCGGAAAAAATGTTCACTCTCCGGGAAGCATGAACGAAAAAAATCGGGGATTTTTATTTTCGGCTTATTTCTTCGCTGTTGGGCGAATATTATTTGTGTGCATTCTGACGGGAATGCGAAACAAAGCGAGGAAATTTGGTGGTCCGGAGACCTTTGCACGGCACATTTTCCCGCTCAACAAATCGACGCGAGGATAGAGAGGCCGAAAATCACATGTCGCTTGATTTTTCAGCGATCGAACGCCGCGAATTCTCCGTTTCGATTGTACGCTGGTAATTATCCTATCGGAAGCCTCGATCGAATCCCGATCGACGATAATCGACGAATTTTCCGGAGGTGAGGAGGACGAAAAAAAAAAAACTTTCACTCGGAGGGTGTCCGTGGCCAATTGCCGAGAGTTCCCGATTAGCGCAGGAGCAACATCGAGGACACTTTTATTGGCACTCGCTCGCAAAACGACGAAACACCTTGTTTGCACACCTCGCGGATGAAACTACGTCCTGTGTGGATGAAATATTGACGCGTGTGATAAAACTGGGTATAAGGGATGGAGGAAGGGAGAGGAAAAAATGGATTCGGAGAGAGTGAAAGAGGGAGCGAGGAAGCTTGCAAAATCCTTGCCGAATGGACGAGATGAAGCTGCAGACGCGGATGTAATCGTGGAGAATCTAAAGCGATGGTCGCTTATCGTTTAATCGTGCGTACGCCCGGAGCTACTTTCGGCAACTCGTTAGTGGGCCCAGGCAAGCTGGCATGCACCACCACCAACGCTACGGAGAACAGTTTCAGATCTCTCGCACTTGTTGCCGACAATTATCCTCACAGGCTTCGAGAGAGAGGGAGAGACAGAAAAAGAGAGAGAGAGAAAAAGAGAGAGTTAGAGAGAGAAAGGGGGGGCTCGATAGATCTCCAGAGAAAGAGACTCGTTCTTCCCTTCATTCTTGGGGTGAAGGTTTCCCGCAAGTGGGCACATGCCTGGATGTATACGTGTGCAATTAAAGACGGCAACGTACGTGATTCGAAAGGACAATTTTTTTTCGCACTCCTTAAGAATTCAACCATCGATCCTGATATTTATAGAATAAGAATAATTGCTATTTATGAGCGCGGGAGAAAATTTGAATAAATTACTCATTACATTCACATTTTTATCGTGTAATCGAGACTTGAAAACAGAACCGTCTCAGCGTTCGTCAAACCACACTTTTGCACGCGGCTCTTTGCTCCCTTCTTCGTCTCCGTTATCGAGTAACCTTTCAACAGTCCTTGCCGTGTAACGCTGTTTTTGGGAATGTAAAAATAGACCTCGAACCGAGACGTTCGGTTCAAACGCGATTCGTTTCCCTCCCGTTGACTGATCGATGCATCTCGTCGTGTCGGAATTTCACTGACAGCTGATGCGTCAAATTGAGACAAGGATTTCGCGGAACTCGAGATATTCAATTAGACGCAGAAGAATGTACGAATTTTACGGAATGTTATTAATCTGCTGCTGAGTTTTTCATTTTTACCCGATTTTTGCATCTGATCTTCAATACCTCCAATGCGTTGACTTATTAATGCCAGGCAGGCATTGAAAAGTCACGGTTTTTTCATTGAATCTAGAGATTTGTGCATTATAAGGTTCCTATTTTTACATTGAATCATGAAAGGACTGCGTTGAATGGTAATTATTTTTGCGTTGAATCTTAGGATTTTTGCGTTGAAGAGTAATTTCTGCATTGAATCTTACGATTTTTGCATTGAAGATTCATGATTTCTGCGATGAATTTTGAAATTCTTGCATTGAATCTTGAGATTTTTGCATTCGAAAGTGATGATTTTTTAATTGAAACTTGAGGTTCTTGCATTAAAAAACAATTTTGGCATTTGATGTTGAGCTTTTTGCATTGATATGTGAGATTCTTGCATTTGAGAAAATGGATTTTGGCATTGAATCTTGAGATTTCTGCATTGAAAAGTGGTTTCTGCATTGAATTTTGAGATTCTTGCATTAAAAAGTAATGATGTCTGCATTGATTCTTCAGATTCTTGCACAGAAAAAAAATTATGTTTGCATTGAATCTTGAGATTTCTGCATTGAAAAGTGATGTTTGCTATGAAAAGTGATTTCCGCATAGAATTTTGAGATTCTTGCATTAAAAAGTAATGATTTCTGCATTGATTCTTCAGATTCTTGCACAGAAAAAAAAATGATGTTTGCATTCAATCTTGAGAGTTCTGCATAGAAAAGTCATGTCTGCATTGAAAAGTGATGTTTGCATTGAAAAGTGATTTCTGCATTGAAGTTTGAGATTCTTGCATTAAAAAGTAATGATGTCTGCATAGAATTTCTAGATTCTTGCATTAAAAAGTAATACCTTCTACATTGATTCTTTAGATTCTTGCACGAAAGAAACGATGTTTTCATTGAATCTTGAGAGTTCTGCATTGAAAAGTGATTTCTGCATTGAAGAGTGATTTCTGTATTGAAAAGTGATTTCTACATTGAATTTTGAGATTCATGCATTAGAAAGTAATGATTTCTGCATTGATTCTTCAGGATCGTGCCCGGAAAAAAAAATGATGTTTACATTGAATCGTGAGATTTCTGCATTGAAAAGTGGTCTCAGCATTGAATTTTGAGATTCTTGCGTTAAAAAGTGAAGATTTCTCTTCAGATTCTTGCATTAAAAAGTAATAATTGGCTGTTTGCATTGAATCTTGATCGCACGAAAGGCTTCGTTGGATGATATGATGATCGAGGGTCGTGGTTGATATACTTAAACAGACGACTAATTTTCATCATTAAATGAGCAAGTGGAGGTGTTTGGCAACCGATAACTATGCATTGCAATTAAAGAGTATCGCGGTTCGACGCGATTCATGGTAGAACGGGGAGACTGAATAAAATCGATGGTACGTCAAAGCTCGACGACAGGATTTTCCATAGCAATTGGAGATTCGTGATCTGCGATATCGATTGGAGTCCCAAAATTGATGATGCCCTGAGCTAAACTCTCTCTCTCTCTCTCTCTCTCTCTCTCTCTCTCTCCCTCTCTCTCTCTCTCTCTCTCTCTCTCTCTCTCTCTCTCTCTCTCTCTCTCTCTCTCTCTCTCTCTCTCTCTCTCTCTCTCCAAGATTCCCATTCTTTCCCTCTATTCCTCCTCGTCGATTTTCCGGGCCACGATAAATATAGCCGACGAGAGATCATTGCTTTCTGTAACCAACTACGTCTCATCCTCTCCATCAAAACCTCCTCTCAAACGTTCTCCACGTATTCACTGTGCCTTATACATGTGTATAAGCGAAGGAGACACTCGTGCCGCGGAAATATTCCACAACGTCGAAACCACCACCATTGTCTTCCTCGTAAAAAATAGACCCTTACTCGGTGAGACTCGCGGTCCTCCACCCATACGTGCTCCCTCGAGGCTCTACTTACTCGCGCCACTTTCAGTGCAGCATAACAATCGTAAAAGATCCTTCGAACGACTAGCTCGCGACAATTTACCGGATTCAATAACGATGTTGAGAATAAACGCGGATCGTGAACGAGCGGATGAAATATTGTGACCCTTCGAGCATATTACGCGACCGCGAATCAATCGCTCTCTCTCTCTCTTTCTCTCTCTCTCTTCGTCTCTCTCCCGTTCGATGGATAATCCGGTCTGAGCTACCACGGTCTTTGACCACTTGAACCCTCTCACACTCTCTCTCTCTCTCGTTCCTTTTTCCTCCAGGCGCGTGTTTTTGCCCACGTGTATGTGAGAACTCGTACGTGATCTTACGAACGAATCTGAGATTCTTCGAGAACTTTTTTTTCTTCGATCTGTTCAACAACGGAAAGAGAGAGAGAGAGAGAGAGAGAGAGAGAGAGAGAGAGAGTAAACGATGAAGACCGTAGATTCTGATAAAGCTTTCCATACATAAAATACGACCCATCAAATTTTCTTTTCGATGCCTTTTTTTCTTTTTATTTCTCTTATCAATCACTCAAGAGGCTACGTTTGGCTTCGAGACGAGAAATAAGATTCACGAAACAAGAGCGAATTACTGTAGGACTGAGTGGCACGTTTTGCAGAGAGATGCAGTTGGTGAAGGGAACAAAACATATATATATATATATATGTATATATATATATATGTTCCTTCAGTCCTCCTGGTCTAACCGGTTTCTCGCGATCTTTGCCGAGTCTACCTGCTGCATTGAGACGAGAATACCTCCGTATCTTTTTTATCCTCCGGAGCTTTTATTTTTATTTGTTTCGCTCGACCCGCACAAACACCGAGCTGATCGCGGGGGCTCTCCTTGCCAAGCAGAGCGCGAATTAAAACAGCGAGTCGAAATTTAATAATCGACTTCTACTTTGTGCTTTTTTTCGCTCTCTCGTATACAAGAATACAATTTTTTAGCAAGTATTTCATGCATTCCCGAGTGCCGGTGACCAACGATCGAAAAAAAAACGTCGTTTACTGGACCACGTGTTATCGCGCAATTTTGGGTACGATTTTGTGACGAATTTTTGCGTCAGAGATCACAAGACGTTGTCACTCGTATGTGGAACGATCGGAAAGCGCGCGCGACCAGAAACGTGTGGGAATAGTGAACTTTGGGGGTGAAGGATCTCGTATGGCTCTCTCGTAGCCACGTTTATTCCAGAATACTTATGTGTACGTGTATATATATATCCACATATATATATATATATATATATATATATATATATATATATATATATATATATATATATATTTATTTATTTATTTATATATATATATATATATAAATATTTATTTATTTATTATACCTATTTATTTTTATTGATTTATATTTATTTTTATTTACTTTTAATCATTTATATTTATACATGTATATATATGTACTGCCTTCGTAAGCACACAAATGTGTATGTAAATACTCGTATACGCTCACGCATATATAGTTAGAGGAGAGCAACCCGCGCGCGATTCGAGCTGCGCTCCCCGCAGAATCACGATTCGCACTGGTACGCCATCGAGCGTTGAGAAACTTCACCAAGCTCCAACTGGCACCCTCTCTCCCTCTCTCTCTTTCTCTCCTGACGCGGTCGAGTTCTCCACCCCCACTACCCCCGCGAGCTGACTATCGCGCAACCCCATGGCTCGTTTCCGTACAGAACTCGCGAAACGGCGCGTGGGAGAGAGAGGGAGAGAGAGAGACAGAGAGAGACAGAGAGAGAGAGAGAAGAATTGTTCGCGCGCGCGCACATGCTCCTTCTTCCTCCTCACTCCTCCCGCGTACCTAAAAAGTGAGGGGGGGGGGAGGGTTTTAGCGCGGGCGCACAGTGTCTGAGCATCGAGCACCCTTGAATCCTTCGTGTACGGCGCCGCCGGGAGGACGAAAAGAGGACGGGGCAGGGGAAGACGAAGAAGAACGAAGCGAAGGGGGGAGGAGGATGAGGGATAAGGGAGGAGGAAAAGCGGAGCAAAAAGCCCTTGCGGATACCCAACATCTCGCACTCTTTGCCTCGACTATTGCGCGAACGCGTCTTGCAAAGGATGCTGCGGGGCTTTTTGATGACATCACATTTCGACTCGCCTTCCGCGCTCGTCTTACCTTGAGCCAGCAGCTGATTTTTTTAATTGCTGGCGAAACGCTGCAACGCGCTCAGTGGTGGGGCTTTTTTTTTCTCGTCATTTAGAATATGACGGGGAGAAAAACTGTGTCAGGGAATGTTAAAAGAATTGCGTATTTTAGAAAGCTGTGGATTGCGAAGCATTCGCATCTTATCGCAACCGCGGAACGATCGCCATGAGCGTGCTTTTTTTCGCTGGTAAATTGGATGAGGATGTGATGTGCAAGTTGCGAGTTCGCACAATTTTTATTTTGGAAATTGTATCTTCATGAAATGTGACCTTGTGTCATTCGTTTGGGCACGGGAATCTAGGCGGAATTCTTCATTTTTTAGAAGAACGAGTTTTAAGGGGTCTTCTCACTTTTTGCGCTAAATAAAGGCTATTTTTATGAATTTTTTTGATAGGTTTATATTATAGATATTGGAATCGAAGTTATTATACTTAATTAATACACTTTCGAAATGGATTTTTTTTTAAATATTCATTTATTTAAGTCACTATTTATAGACGAAAATAGTAGGTAAAACAATGTTCTAAAAAAATTGTAGATCTGCGCTGTTGGTGAAAGCTCGGAGATGGATGATCCGAAACAACAAAAAAAAAAAACGGTTTTAGCTTCAGTATGGTGATGGCTATAGCGCATATCATACGATTTTTTATATATGCAAAAATGACAAAATAACGAACATTTTTCGAAAAAAATTTAAGTGTTTTTTAAAATCATTTTTGGCAAAAAAATAGTAAATATCAAAATTTAAAAAAATCCTTATTGCGCTATAGCTATAGTTGTAAAGAATGTGTAGTTAAAATTTCATAAAGATCGGTTTAGTAGTTTCGAAGATTTTATGAACAAGCCGGCGAAGAACGTTGCTTCGAGAAAAAGGCGCTTAAAGTTTGAGTTACATAAATACATAAAAAACGTTTTTTTGGTATTTATTAAGTGTAACAGCTTTTATACCAATATTTATAATATAAATCTATCAAAAAAATTCTTGAAAATAACTTTTTTAACGTCTAAAGTGAGAAGACCCCTTATGAAGTTTTTTTTAACATCGAAACCTCTTAATCTAACTCTACCTAGGTGCATAAAATATTGCATTGCCCAAACGTATTTTTATTCGGTAGCATCACCTTTGAGCTATATTCCCTGAAAATTCCAATGAAATATTTCTAAAATTTAATGAGCTACGGCTTCTTGCAGACGGCCGGGCCAGCGGTTGCAGCACCATACTTCAAACTTTAAACGCGTTCTTCTCGGAACGCTGTTTTCAAAGTCAGTGGATGTGACATCTCGAGGACCGCTTTATGGATTATTTCAAAATTTACAGGAGATACAATAAGAAACATTTGAAGATCTTTGACGACCTCACTTTTTTTTTAATTGAGCTTTATTTTTGAACAGTTACGTTTAAATGACGGCTGATCTCAAAGATTTTATGTGCTCGGGTTTCAATACGTCGCCGAGTTGTTAAAGAAAATGATTTAAAAAATCGACGATCGTCAACGACACGTATTTATTGTTAACGTGAATAACCCGTTTGGTTTTTGGATTTCGAATGGACCATTTAAGGGGTCAGTCAACTTTGGAGCCACGAAAGAAGGCTATTTTCGCGATTTTTTAAGGATTTTGTGACAGATGTGAATATAAAAGTTGTTGGGCTTGATGAATAAGGTCTTGAAATACATTTTAAAAAATTTCAATTCATTTTTATTCATTTTTGAGTACAAAAACTATAGTTTAACGTAACGTCTCAAAAATAGGTGGGCTAGGTAGCTCCATCACGGCAACAGCTTGTCTGAAACAAAAAAATCAAAGTCCATTAGATGCAGTATGACACCAGCTACAAAATGACCCTTGGATATAAAGTTTTATCAAAAAATAAAAAAATGGCAGATGAAAAACAAAAAAAGCTCAAAAAACGCGTTTTTTCGCAGTTTTTCGCAAAAAAAAAGAGTAAAAATCTAAATTTTAAAACCATCGAGGGTCATCTTGTTGCGAATCATGTTTACAATGTGTGGTTCAAATTTCAAGAGAATCGGTTGATTGGCTTTAGAGCTACGATGGAGCTAGATTTTTAAAACGTTGTTACGAAAAAAACGCGTTTGAAGTTTATACTATGTTTGAAGTTTATACTATGTTTGAAGTTTATACTATGAAAAACTCTTACCTAAACTCAATCGGCAATTCCTGCACCGTACAAAATTCTTTCTGATTGCTCATCGTTGTCGATTTCTTCAAGTCTTGCTTGCTTTCGAGTTTTTGAAATTGTCAAAGTGGACTGGCCCCTTAAGTTAGAGAGGGTCTACCGCCGAACGTCGTGAAAAAAAAATTTTCTGTATTTTTTAAAAGGGGTCTTCTCACCTTAGATGCTAAAAATGGCTATTTTCATAAATATTTTGATACGTTTATATTATAGATATTAATATAAAACTTGTTACATTTAATTTACTTGAATGTTACATTTAATTTGCTTAATATAAAACTTGTTACATTTAATTTACTTTCGAAATCCATTTAAAAACATGTTATTTATGTATTTATGTAACCCAAACAAACTTTTAATGCGTTTTTCTCGAAACAACGTTTTTCGATGGCTTGTTGATAAAATCTCTGAAACTACTGAACCAGTCCTTATGGAATTTTAACCATATATCCTTTACAACTATAGCTATAGCGCATATCAAGGATTTTTTATATTTCGATATTTATTTTTTTTTTGTCAAAAGCGGTGAAAAAACACGTTTTTTTTGTTTCTTCGAAAAAATGACCGCCATTTTGTTATTTTTGCATATATCAAAAATCGTAGGATATGCGCTATAGCTATAAACCCTTTGAAGGATACATTTTTCTTTACGAGCACGTTTTTTGCACTTTCGTTATTGATGATACCCGCTACGTAAAAAACACAAATTTAATGGATATGTTTTAGTAGTTATTGAAGTTCTAGGAACCTTGAAACGTATTTACAACCACCATATTAAATTAAATAATACCTTTGAATTGTCAAAATATGAATTGAATTAGGCGTAACACCAATGTTACACTATGCCGCAAAGGATTAACATACTGAATCTAAAACCGCTTGATTTTTTTGTTTCGGATGATCCATCTCCGAGATTTCATCAACAGCGCAGACTTACAAATTTTTTAGGACATTTTTTAACTACCATTTTTGTCTATAAATGGTGACTTAAACAAATAATTTTTTTTTAAACGTATTTCGAAAGTGTATTTATTAAGTGCAACAACTTTTATATCAATATCTATAATATAAACCTATCAAAAAAAAATCATGAAAATACCCGTTTTTAGCGTCCAAATTGAGAAGGCCCCTTAAAAAAAATATAAAAACTAAAAAAAAGCTTCCATAGCACGATAAAGAATGGCGTGAAGAATGTTCTATACTATGGAAGAACCGTCTATACTATGGGATAATGCAAAATAATCAATTTCTTTTGCAAGTTTTACACTGTGACGATCCCTTAAGTCCCTCAATATGTATGTACCTTTGTGTTTAAAAAATGCGTTCCTTTTTCACCAACCATTTGCCAGATTTTTTTTTTCAAAAATTGGCCATTTTTTGGACCTCTAAGTATATGTAGCCCCTTAAAACTTTTTGAACATTACGAACACACAAATCTCTTAAAACAATTTTCAACATTTTCATCTCACAAAACCCTTTGAAACCTTTTAAAACAAACATATTGACGAAACCCCTTAAAAAATTTCAACGATTTCAGCTAACTTCAGTCTTGCCCTATCCGATATAACTCACTAGTTTTTTAAATATTCCAGAGACCTGCCATTAATCATAATGATTCATTACACGCTTTGATGGAGTTACAGGGTGAACAGCTTTTTTCCCGGAAATCCAAAATGTTTTACTGGTTTTTGCGAAATTTAATATCAATATGCCCTACATAATACTATTGCTGTAAAAAAGTATATCTCGACATTGAACATTTTTTTAACATAGCGTAAAAGCCATATTAGTGAAAGTGTTTAAAATCTCCCTTTAAAATCGAAACCCTGTCATCGTTTTTCGCCATATTAAATCCCATAATTCGCAAGATGCTTCATTTCCACACAAAAGTTTACACAGATATATCAAAAATAGAGGAAGTTGCACAATACGTTTTATACCCGTTTTGTGCATTTTTCACCAAAACTCAATTTGTGCTTTCGATATGGACCATTATTTTATTTATTTTTTATCTCGATTTTGGCGACGATAATTCAACAGATTGGAAGTCAGAAGAGTACTTTTTCGATGTTGCAAGTAAAAAGAAACTGCAAAAATATGGCTTCAAATGAAATTTAATGCCGGAGGGATGTATATGTAGACCAAAAAATACTCTTCTGACATCAAAATTGTCGAACCATGGTCACCAAAATCAAAATCCCACAAACAAATTGTAAATATCGGAAGCATACGTTGAGCTTTAGTGAAAAATACGCAAATCAGGTCTAAAATAATCAAATTTTTTTCAGCATTTTGTGAACGGCGCGAGTGGACGCTTTATTTTTTTGCAGCTGCAAAAAGGCAACGTGTGGGTGAAAAATTTGAAAATAATGCAGTATTCGTTGGAACTCAGAAAATTGAACAAAAATATATATCTGTGGTCACCCCTCCTAGTATATATATATTTATATATATATATATGTATATATGTAAACTTTGCAAAAGTAAAAAATAAACGGCACGTAATCAAAACAACCCCCTCAAAAACATCATCGCTTGTCTCACGTTATAAAAACATTCTGCTTTACCTTCTAGTTATTTTTTATCTTAATTCAAGCAATGGTTTTGACCTATTTTTCAAATTAATGGAAATAAAACTAGAAGAAATTTACTAGAAATGCTGTACACTAAATTGTTAAACCTTAAGGGGGTATCTCTCTCTGGAAACTTAAAAAAACCGTTTTGCATATTGTTATAATGTGAACTCTCAAGAATATTTTGAGACCAACCGGACCCTGAAATTCTAAAAATTGACAAAGTTATACCTATTTTAGTGGAACAGTGTGCGTGGGGTTTACCGCGATGTGTCGAGTTTGAACGCGATTATCTCGAAACTACATATCTTGACACGGCAGGATTGATATCTTGAGTAACTTTCACTCAATTGACTTGAATTTGCACAGTTAGCATTCAAACAGTAGTCATTTCGGTCCACGATAGCATTTTTAGTTGGATGAACCATTTGAAAATAATTTCAACATGCTATTTTTCAATGGAAAGTGATGTTTTCTTTGGAGAAGCTGTCATTTTTCATATTTTTCGTAATTTCTAAAAGTGGATCGTGAACCCATAGCCAGGTGGATTTATTTGAGGAATTTTTTTTTGTTTTCGTTTCAAATTGAATTTGAGCCTGGTAGAGATCCCGCTGTTTCGGGCCTCACCGCTGGAGGACTGCAACGCCAGCTGCAGCACCACAAACACTTTAAAAGATTTTCTTCCGAAAAATGACATTGTAACCACAAACATATACAGCATGCTGGGAAAAAAATAATTTATTCCAACTAATAGTACAGTCGTGCTGTAAAATGGAATCGGAAAAAATTTGAAGAAGGCTAGTATTTTGACAGGTGATTTTGTGGGTGCCACAGGTGAATTCCAAACTACAAACCCCTCGAGGTCGGCGCCGGGAGACAAAATATTCAGAAAAATCCGGGTTTTATTTTTGCTCATAGCGCCGAAGTCGTGGAAGTTCATTGTGGGGTGAAAAAGTGGGGTGAAATTTTGAAAAATCAGTTTTCATTCGATAACTCTTTAGGACAAATTCATACAATTTTTATTCAAATGGAAACGTAGAAGCCCTTGAAAAGACCCGTCGGTCGAGTATTCGATCAACCCTCTCCAATAATATCTTCACCCCCAAAAGAATTGTTGAAGAATTAACAAAAAAATTGTTTATTGAATAACTCAAAAATTATCGATTTTTCGGGGATGGTTCAAATGTACGAAATGTAGAGAATAATTTTCTCTATATTTTCCCTCCTATGGACAACCCTTGTATTTTGCATTTTCGAACCCCTCTCAGGGGTTGAAAATTCAAAATGAAATTTTGGGAAAACTTTTGACCGAAACTAAAGAAATACGTGCTTGGCGCTTTGGACAAAAATGTAGCTGAGGGTTCAAGCTACAAATTCTTGCACGGCGGCTAATTCGCGCGGTCAATAGTTTTCCCAGAATTTCATTTTGAATGTTCAACCCCCGAGAGGGGTTGGAAAATCAAAATTCAAGGGTGGGCCATAGCAACGAAAACATGGAGAAAATTATTCTCTACATTTCATACATTTAAACCATACCCGAAAAACCGATTGTTTTTTAGTTATTCAATAAACAATTTTTTTTTGTTTTTTAACCATTTTTGGGGGTGAAGATATTATCAGGGAGTGATGATTAAATACTCGATCGACGTGTCTTTTCAAGGGATACAACGTTCCCATTTGAACAAAAAGTGTACGATCTTTTTTTTAAAGAGTTATTGAATTAAAACTGATTTTTCCAAATTTCACCCCACTTTTTCACCCCCAAAATGAACTTCCACAACTTCGGCGCTGTGGACAAAACTAAAGCCCGGATTTTTCTGAACATTTTGTCTCACGGCACCGACGTCGTAGGGGTAAAAAAGAACCCTACACCCCGATTTTTAGGCAAACTTGGATTTAGCACCCGCGGCACCTACAAAGACATCTGTCAAAAAACTATCCTTCTTCTAATTTTCTCCGATTCAGGGCTTTTTCAGCGACAGAACGACTGTGCTACAATGTGCAACTGGAAAAAAAATCATCATTCGGACCCTTCAAATTGGGCTTCCAGAGAGGGGTTCCTCCTCCACATATCCATTTTTCTTATTGCTTCGAAAATTCATTTAGTTTCTGAAGAATATATTTCCAAAGTTTGAAGCCCACCAAAATGTCTTAAAAGTCCCTAGGAAGTCACCGAAACCCTCCAAAAGTACCATGAGTAGGTAAACGAGCGCACGCCCTTTGCAGCCTCTACCTTTTAATTTCATAGCTAAACAAGGTTGCTAGTTTACTTTTTTAATAATCGGAGGCACTTCCGACGATTGTATAGAAGAATTCGGCCTGTGTTCCCGTCGTTTTTCGTTTTCACACAAACAGTTCACACAAAAAGAGAAAAATGCAGTCTAGATTAGTGATTTCCTAGAAAAAGGCTTGCATTATGGCCCTGGCATCGCAGATTAAGGTTGGATAATTATAAATCACTCTAAACTCCACTTTTCAACAACAAAAACTTCAATCGAGTTTTTCTCGAGACGTGTTTTTTTCCGTCCCGTGGAATGTAACTCAAAACTAATGAACCAATCAACTTGAAATTTTGTACAGATATTCAACTTATCGGCCTTTGCACAAACCTAAAATTTCGTATATATTGTTTCAATAAATATTGTTTTTAACGATTTGTTCATAAAAAGAAAAAAGTTTTTTTTTCTCGTTGTCCTCAAACTTTGTTTTTTTTTTGTTGCTAAATTTAGGTTCATGCAAAGCGAAATGACTTATTTTTATGAAAAAAAATGTTTCATTGATTTTAGTTAACTACAAGGACCTCGGCGTTCCACGGCACAAACTCTAGGAGCCAAATTCGAGCACCTCTAGCGCCGCCATTTTGTTTATTTTCACTCACGCCATTTTTTTTGTATGCATTGGAATGTCAATATTATTATGTAATTGGATTCATCACGATAAATGCTCGCAATCTTTTGTAAAAAATTATTGAACAACCTGTTGTCTGGAGGAGGTTGCCCCCTTAAGAATAGAATGTGTATAATGATGTGCAATGCTTCTGGCATGCACGGATAACAAAAAAAAACTCGAAAATACATTTTCCGTTCCTATTATCTGCATAAACGACTTTTGCGACAGTATATTATATTGATATATATTGATATATCATTTCCAATTTTAAGTATCGCATTAACCGCTGGGGTTATTAGGAATGGGTTCTACTGTCTTTACACTACTGTGATTCGGATAGAGTAACATTGATATACGAGTATGTGTCGGTGTGTACGTCGAGCCACTCGATTCGCGTCACGTTGCCGGAGCTCCGTTATATCCACTGCCAATAAATATTCGACTGTATTCGTTTCAAACCATCGAATATAGCGCGATAGATGTCAGCAGTAAAACGGAGATATATATTTTTTCGCTAGCAAGACGACGGCCACAGTCTACGTAACTAAATATATTGCATGCGACGTTTAATAGTTATTCGATCAAGTTTATATTTTTATAAAACTTTTTGAATTATTTAAATAAAATAAGATTTCAAGTATCATATGGTCTAGGAATACGTCACTGATTTGATCCCTACTTTGCAAAATCATGAGTTTGATATCTATTAGCGTAATTAATTGAAGGTAACAAAGGGTCATCTAAAAAGCTTTAAGTAATATTACTTCTTTGGAATCCAATCATAGTATAACAGTCGTGCTGTCGCTAAAAAACCCCGTAATCGGAAAAAATTAAAAGAAGGCCAGTTTTTTGACAGGTGACTCTGTAGGTGCCGCGGGTGCTAAATCCAAGTTTGCCTAAAAATCGGGGTGCAGGGTTTTTTTACGGGATGAAGGGGGATGGGGGTGGTTTGATGCCAAACTACAACCCCTACGAGGTCGGCGCCGTGAGAAGAAATGTTCAGAAAAATCCGGGCTTTAGTTTTGTCCACAGCGCCGAAGTCGTGGAAGTTCATTTGGGGGGGGGAGTAGGGTGAAATTTCGAAAAATCAGTTTTAATTCAATAACTCTTTAGGAAAAATTCGTATACTTTTTGCTCAAATGGAAACATTGTAGCCCTTGAAAAGACACGTCGATGGAGTATTTTATCATCACTCTCCGATAACATTTTCAACCCGAAAAAAATTATCGAAACACCAAAAAAAAATTGTTTCTTGAATAACTCAGAAACAATCGATTTTTCGGGAATAGTTTAAATGTACGAAATGTAGAAAATAATTTTCTCGATATTTTCGTTTCTATGGACCACCTTTGCATTTTGACTTTCCAACCCCTCTCGAGGGTTGAAAATTCAAAATGAAATTCTGGGAAAACTATTGACCGCACGAATTTGCTGCCATGGAAAAATTTGTAGCTTGAACCCTCAGTCACATTTTCATCCACAGTGCCAAACTCGCATTTCTTTATTTTCGGTCCATAGTTTTCCCAGAATTTAATTTTGAATTTTCAACCCCCGAAAGGGGTTGGAAAAAGCAAAATTCAAAGGTGGTTCACAGAAACGAAAATATAGAGAACATTATTCTGTACATTTCGTACTTTTGAACCATCCCGAAAAATCGATTGTTATTTAATTATTCAATAGACATGTTTTTTATGCTGCAACTATTTTTTGGGTTTGAAGATATTATTGGAAAGGGATGATGTTCAAGTGCTACAACGTTCCCGTTTGAACAAAAATTGTATGAGTTTTTCCTAAAGAGTTATCGAATGAAAACCGATTTTTCGAAATTTCCCCCCGTTTTTTACCCCCAAAATAAACTTCCACGTCTTCGGCGCTGTGGACAAAAATAAAGTCTGGATTTTTCTGAACATTCTGTCTCCCGGCGCCGATCTCGTGAAGGGTTGCAGTTTGGCATTAATCCACCCCCATCCCCCCCTTAACCCCTAAAAAAGCCTTTCACCCCGAATTTTAGGCAAACTTGGATTTAGCACCCGCGGCACCTATGAAATCAGTCAAAAAACTAGCCTTCTTCTAATTTTTTTCCGAATCCAATAGACCACGACTATACCATCATGCAAAGTACACTTCTGCAAAGTTCATTTTCTATCATGATAAAATTGCGACGATCTATTATACTATACTAGCTTTTCGCCCGCGGCTTCGCTCGCGCAGATTTGTGTCGAATGCTTCTTAATAAGATGCGCTCCTGAAATGTTTCATTAAGGAACACGTAGAATTGTGTTGAAGAGCGTTGATACTAAGTTACAAATAAATCTGACCAGATATTTCTTTTACCATACAAACTTTCCTACCCCCTTTTCTCCTTAAGGAATAAATTTCCAAAAACGCTGAAATTTCATAAATTGTGTAGGAGCAGTTATTTAAAGTTTCAAGTAAAATTGGCACGTTTTTAAATTTTATTTTTTGTACAATCTTTGCCACCCCTTTTCGCTTAGGGGTTGAATTTCGAAAAACGCTAAAATTCGTATTTTATTAATTGCGTTGAAAAGCATTAATACTAAGTTTCAAATAGACCTTCTGACCAGTTTTTTGTTATTTCCCATACAAATTTGGCCACCCCTTTTTTCCCCTTAGGAGTTGAATTTCTAAAAACGCTTAAGGGGTAAGGCCACTGTAAATTTTTTGAAAAATCGATTTTTTTTATTGGCTTAAAAAATAGTTTAAGTTTAAAATAAAAAATAGTTTAAGTTTCTCCGAAACTTCTTTTTTAAATTTTTTCCAATAAAAAACTATTCGCAAAACTTTAAACGCGTTTTTCTCGAAACATGGTTTTTCAAAATGGCACGCAGCATAACTCGAACAATTTTCATTTTTTTTACTTGAAATTTTAACCAGATGTGAACATTTACATTATCTTGAGAATGTCGATCGGAATTTTCAAGAACTTTATTTATTGATTTTTTATTAACAAAAAACTTGCCTTTTTTTTCGTCAAAAATCAATTTTTTTTTTCAAACGCACGCCAAATCCACAAAAATTGATACTTTTTAAAATCCGATCGACATTCTCTAGCTATAGCCCTCTAGATTAATGGTTTTTTTTTGTTCTAGATTCAAAAGTGCACCAGTGGTGCTGCGTGCCGCGGAGCCCTGGAAGCAAAACATGTCCCGGGAAGATAGCTGTGGAACCGCCATTTTGTTTTTTTTACTGTAAAAAAATTTTATAATAAAGTTTAATGTATGCCCGATAACACCATTAAAAGTTTTTTTTCAAATACCTTCAATTTCGGGAGCAAAAAATTAGTGAAAAAACCTTTTTTTTTGGGCCGTTACAGTGGCCTTACCCCTTAAATACACGTGTCATTAATCCTGTCAAAAAGCACAAATACCAAATTTCAAGTCAATCGGACCAGATTTTTTTTTTAATTTCTCTACAAACTTTGCCACCCTTTTTCTCCATTTAAGGGTTCAATTTCGAAAAAGCTCTTCTTAAATAGTGCCTACATAATAAAAATCAACATGCCCCCCAAATTTCATGTTACTACATAGAGCAGTTTAGGCTGAGCGATGATGAGTCAGTCAGTCAGTCAGGACTTTGCCTTTCATATATATTTCCCGTACAAATTTGCCACCCCCTTTCACTCCCTTAGAGGTTGAATATTGAAAAACGCCGAAATACATATTTAATTAATAGTGTCACAGCTTTCAAGTAACTTTGACCACAAAAATAGTATTTCCCATAGAAACATTGCCACCCCCTTTCACCCCCTTGAGGGTTGAATTTCGAGAAATCCCTTCTTAAAAAATCATCAGGGCAAAATTTTCAAAAAATCGATTTTTTTGCTTCATCCGATAGTATACACGGTTATAAACGTTCTGTCCAATTTTTACATCAAAATTCGAATTATTTCGGTCGCTACAGCCTTCCTTAGAAAAAGTTAAGCCTTTCTTAGAACTTTAAACGCGTTTTTCTCGGAATGGTGTTTTTCAAAACGGTGACCACTCTCAAAGGAAGAGTTTTCAAGCTATTCCTTTTGAAATTAAACAGAACATTCTTCATGTCATTCCTTATGTTGCCATGGAAGCTTTTTTTTAATGTTTCTTCTTTTGTTCCGAAAAACTGTCGAAGAAAAGCCTAAATTTGATACTTTTTGTTCAAACCGACGCCATTTTTCAAATATCACTTTAAAAAACCTCCATAGAAGCATAGCGGCTTTCCTACAGATTAATGATCATTTTGAAATTTTTGTTTCAGATAAAATTTGCGATCGCAATCCTGGCCACCATGGGACACCATTTTTTTCCCACGCAATTTTCCGCAAATAAAAACAATGTCAAACAATAAATGGAGAAATTAAAAAAAAAAAATATTGCATTCTTTATCAGTGCTTCAATTTGTGAAAAAAGACCGATTAGCTTATCCCACCCACCTAAAAAAAATCGCGAAAATCGACCATTTTTCGGGCGGTCACACTGGGATGATTCCTCAAACGATGCTTCCAATATGAAACACCCTCTCCAAATCGCACGTTTCTACCTTTAGCGGTTTAGGCTGAGCGAAGATGAGTCAGTCATTCAGGACTTTGCCTTATATATATACCAGGTGTGTAAGTATGAAACCGGAATTTGCCCATAGGTGGCGCTAGATGTCGATGCAATTATCGACACATCACGTCAGCGGTATCTTGTTATTGTATTGATATCCGACAAAGATTTCCAACTCACAATAACACGACTTTCATTCAGTAGCATTAGTTTATTAGAGATAAACATGTCGAGTTTTGTGCCAACAAATTACGATTTGCCGACAGCACTACTTTTCTGTTTTCATCTGAAGAAAACCGCAGCCGAATCGCATCGAATGCTTGTGGAGGCGTTTGGTGAGCATGCTCTCGGTAAAACACAGTGTTTCGAGTGGTTCAAACGGTTCAAAAGTGGCGATTTTGACGTGAGGAACGAAGAACGTGGAAGACCACCGAAAAAGTTTGAAGACGCTGACCTGCAAGCCTTGTTGGACGAAGACGACGCTCAAACACAACAACAACTGGCGGATGTACCTACGGTAATGATATGATACAAAGTAAACGTGTTTTAACGATATGATACAAAGTAAACGTGTTTAAACGATACAATAAACGTGTTTTTTCTGTACAAAAATTCCGGTTTCATACTTACACACCTGGTATATATATATATATATATAGAGTTACTACTATCTGATCAACTCCTATTCCTACGATCGAGACATGGGGTAATTAAATATTTTTTTTAACTTGAGAATTGAGTAGTTGAGAGGACCAGATCCTTCGCCAAGCTATTTTTGTTAACCACGCACGCCAAGTCATTGTACAGCATTCTCAGTGTACTTGTGTGGTACATACGTTGTACTGTTAGATAGTGGTGATATCAATTTTATGTTACAGTAGCAATATGATTTTTTTCAATGAAAATAAAAAATTCGGAAAAATATTATTCTTAAGGTTTAAAAATTTTGTGTACAACATTGCAAGTAAACTGGCTTGGCTAGTTGAAAAAACGTTATCTCACTTTTTTCGTACATTTGACTAATTTAAAAAATAGATTAAAACCATTTCTTGAATTAGAATAAAAAATAACTATAAGATATAATCAGAAGGTTTTTGTAAGGTAAAATAAGCGAAAATGTTTTTGAGTTGATTCTTTTCAATTACTGTAAGTGGATAAGTGAATTGGACAACAATTGAATTTAACAATTACTGATGAATACAATGTTCATTATTTTGAGTTACTCTAAGGCAAATACGTTTTTTTTAATTTTCGACTAAACACAATCAACATTTTTGATCTTTAGAGACTGCAAAGCCAAAAACAAGGATTTGTAGCGATTGGAGACATTGACGAATTTATATATTCCTTAGTGTACAGAAGCACATTTTTCAATCTTCTTCGCATCAACTGGAGGCAATTAAAAATGCACATCCATAGAAATATCATTTTTTTATTACCTTCGTCTGATGTGTGAAAAAATGCATAGACTGGCTACATCTGTATTGTAAATATTCATAGACGCTCTATATCTGTAAGTTTGACATTTTCGATGTCTCCGATCGCTGCGACAAAGCCCATGATTTTGGCTTCGCCGTCTCTAAGGATATAAAACGTTGATTCATTTTAATTAATGCAAAACAAATACATATTCTTGCCTTTTAACTAAAAACAATCATCATTTCATATTTTTATACACTCTTTATAGACGGACAATTTACACTTCTCGGTATACAGGAGGAATTCTCCAACTTTTCTCACGTCAATTGGAGGTAATGAAAAATGTATATCCGTAGAGGTATACTTTTTTATTGCCTTCCGTTGATATGAAAAAAATTCTCGAGTTGGCTCCTTTATACCGAAAAATATAAGTTTTTCTATCTTTCCAATCGCTGCGAAGAAATCGATATTTTTAGCTAAAGAGCAAAAGATGTATCTTTTCTATTTAGCAAAATATAAGCCATCAAAAAAGATACCGGAAATCACCAAATCAGCTTTCTCTTTGCACCTTAAGCCCTGAAATTTGTTTTCCTTTCGATGCCTGAAGTGCTCAGAATTTTTCATTGCGTATATCCGATGCACTACAAATTCACATTTGGACCTTGCGATATCTAAAGTTACACATCGCATTGTGTTTGACATCGGACTATCTGCAGACTTTTTTCAGTCGTTGCAATTGATGCGAGGCAAATTGATATGTTTAGCGCCTCGATACCTATTCATATACGTTGTTTGTTATGTTTAAACAATCTAAAGTTTAAATAAACTTTAGATTACTTATTACTCACACTTTTTTTATTACCTGAAAATTAGTTTCAGTTTCTGAAACACTGCCTGAAAGAAACTTTTCATACGTGAAAATGGAATTTTTTTCTCACCTATATTCAATGCAAGACGATTCCATGTGTTCTCCGTTTTATTCTTTCCAGTGTAAAGTATGAGCTCAGTGTACTGCCTGCCGTCTTATTCCCAATTTTTTTGAGGTTTGAATATGAGACACGCAGAACCTTTGTCAATTTTGATTTTGACCCTAAAAGGGGGGCGTTTGTTATTCGTATTCGATTCGTTCTTTAAATCATCCATTTGCGACACGTGGAACCTTCGTTAAATCTTTTATTCGCCCCAAAAAGGGCCGGTGGTTGCACGCTTAGAAACGCCCTAATCATGATTAGAAATTAGACCTGTCAAAACGCCTCACTCAGTAACATATTAAGATAAAGTCAACTTATTTTGGCACCCCATCAATGATTGACATTTCTCTCCTATCTGCACAGTGGTCCTTAAAGTGCAAATAATTGGGCCCTTAAAGCGAGAATAATTGGACCCATAACATGTCAATAATTGGGCTTAAAGTGTCAATAATTGGGCACGAGTCTTAAACGCGTCACTCTTCGCGCTGATGAACGATTTGGAAATGAACCCTCAAAAAGGCGTATGCGCTAGGTTTACGACATGACAGATTTACTTTATTCGATTTAACTAAACCCCGATTGTAGACCCACTTTTTTAGGTATTTAAGAATACATATCGTACAATTGGTGTTTGTTACAAATCATTATAATAAATTATTCAGGAAATGTAACACTTCGTTGTTTATTTTGTTTTCATGCTACAAGAAATTATAGTGCATGCGAGATTTATTTTTTGGTGGTAATTCTTAATTGCGAAAACCTTGGGCGACCTCTAAGTATTTTTTGACCGCTCGTAGGTTCCGCGACAATTTTTTTTCTAAAGGTTTGTGTGTGTGTGTGTGTGTGTGTGTGTGTGTGTGTGTGTGTGTGTGTGTGTGTGTGTGTGTGGGTGTGAAGGGTATCCCTCTTATATCTGCCACCCAACTGAGATAAGAAGACGCCTCCATTTTTTTTAAAAGAATGGTACATTTTTCAAGGTCATTCAAGGTCAGTGTCGATGATACAAATCTAAATATCTCGGATCACTACCAAATACTTGGTAGTGATCCGAGATATTTAGATTTGTATCTATTTAGATATTTAGTTTTGTATTTCATTTTAATAGGTGACCTTGAATGACTTTGAACGACTTTGACCCCCTCATGTTTTTTATGCGGCTTGAGGTGCCCCACAAGATGGTTGAAGAAAAAATGTACTATTCC
Organism: Ophion obscuratus; assembly: GCA_964007375.1. Taxonomy (NCBI): domain Eukaryota; kingdom Metazoa; phylum Arthropoda; class Insecta; order Hymenoptera; family Ichneumonidae; genus Ophion; species Ophion obscuratus. Next base: position 51,549,803 of record OZ023315.1, read on the forward strand.
ATTTAAAAAAATGGAGTTGACCTTGACGTAGCTTCAGCGCCTCCACCGATAAAAAACTAGGGTGGTCCAGTATGACGGACTTCTCGAACACTGAAACTTTTGTCTGAAACATTTTTGGATACGATCAATAGTTTGAGTGCTATTGCTCTGTAACACTTTGTGTGCCTCACCCTGTATACGTATAGGGGGGTGCGCGTGTGTGTGAAAGGGTGCGTGGAGATCATGTATGCGCTCCTATTCTTCGTTTTTATTTCTGTCACCATTAACCCCTATCATTGCCTTTACAGAAGTTTGTTTTTATCCCTTTCTTCCCACGTCCTCTCTCTCTCTCTCTCTCTCTCTCTCTCTCTCTCTCTCTCTCTCTCTCTCTTTCTCTCTGTCCCTCTCGATCCATTTTTCACGTCTAGGTATATCGCATTTCTATACCCAAGTGTCTTCGTTTATATCTCACTCCATTCGGCTCAGCAACAAATTGACCTGAATTTTTAAGCCCTCTGTCGCTCCGAATCACTCGTATACGTCAGCCTCCACTTTATCAGGTATAGTTTTCAACAACGTATCCAAGTTTCGCCCCAGTTGAACTTCGACGTGGCGTCGTCGATCGCGAAATGTGAATTTGTCGAAATATCACGCCTGTTGTGCAATATATTTCATACCGGAGAAGACTGGATTGTGAGTAATGATATTTTATAATTGACCGTATATGAATGATGGAGCAAGTGCGTATATGGTGGTACGCACATGTATGTATTTATTCTGTTTCCTGGTTGCAATTTGCTCCTGAAATTTGAGCTCAAAGGACGGTGATCTCCGAGGTGGTAGCACAATTTAGGCCGAGGGTAGGTGAGAATTCCTGCTGCGGAAAGGATCAAGGGGATGGAGCAAAAGGGGATGATATTTCGGATGCAAAGACCTCACAATTTACGTACTAACGAGGGCGAAGGTCCGATGGGAAGGAAGCTTCGCATCAATGTGAGTAAAAGTTCCTCAGTGAAATCTGAAAGTGAGACAAGCACCGAAAAAAAGTTTGAATCATTGTATCGAGGTAGCTTTGTTGGGATAATTATTGGGCGAAGCCACTCCATTGTGATTTATTTGGAGAACGTTCGACAGCCTTGAGAATCAATCATTCATTCATGCCTTAAACATTAAAACATATTTTTTTCTATGATCGTATGTATCATCTACCAATAATTGGTAATTATTGGTTGATGCCACTACACTGCGATTTATTGACTGCACAAATTTTGACAGCCTGGAGAATCGATTATTAATTCAATTAGTGAATAAAGGATTTTTTAATTTCTATTGTGAGCTTTATTGGGGTAATTATTGTACGAAGCCACTAAATTGCAGAACATTTGACAACTGAATATCCCTTATTTATTCAGCCCTTAATGATTGAATAAATGTGTTGTATATCTGTGATGAGCTGTACTGGAATGGTTATTAATCGAAGCCACTCTATGGCGATTCAATTCTGAAGAACATTTGACTACCTTTAGAATCGACTATGAATACATCCCTGAATCATTAAATAAATGTTTTTTTTTATTTCCATTATGAGCTTTGTTAAAGTAATTATTGTTCGGAATCACTGAGTTGCACTTTATTTTCTGGTGAACATTTGATAGCTTTGAGAATGGATTATTAATTCATCCCTTAATCACTGAATAAATGTTTTTTTATTCCTCTGATGAGCTTTGCAGAGGTAATAATTGTTCGAAGCCACTCAATCGTACTTAATTTTTTGCAGAACGTTTGTCAGCTTAGGGAAATGATTATTATTATTTGATGAACTACTAATTAATTATTTATGCATCCCTTAATCATCAAATAAATCTTCTGCTATTTCTATGATGAAAAAACTTTGCCAGGTTCGAGCAAGTGTGCTTAGATTGGCAAGATCACTAAAAACACATATACCCCACAATTATACTAATTGTAGTCGATTTAAATCGATTGATCGAGGCAAGTTTATTGTCAGTTTTGAAATAAATTCATTAAAGTAGGCATCATTTTGTTTTGGGTCCACGAAATGTGCGCCTGCATCAACAAGCGGATTATAAATTACGCATGCAGGAATTCTGTGCCATCGTGAATACTCTCTCAACATTTCTATTTACAAGTACAATTCGGACTAAGCCTGTTAAGAATAACAAACGATATTCGGCTATTAAATTATTCGGTGTATTAAATATTAACCATCAACGTAAATACTCTTCCACGATAATGGGATTTTCTCAAACAATGTCTGCCTCACTGGCAACCCTAGGGGTCATCGCTAAACCACTTCGATTACAGCAATATTTGCCAAAAATATTGCAGAAAAGCAGGATTTCCGTCGATGTGCCACAGTTGTTGGCATACATTCGAAATGCAGCTTATTATACATAAATACTCTATCAACCGTTTTCAATTTCCGTTTCCAACCAACATTGAGCATTGCATTTCGTATTTCATCGCGCTATTTTCGATTAATCACTTTGGAATTAGCAATTGCGAGAGACAGCCTGTTTGACGGGCTTTATTTTGCTGTAAAGCATTAAATGTTTAAAAAAATCGATTGTATACGGGGAACCCAATCAGCACAATTACGACCGAGACGAGTGCGTTATCTACGGCGATTCGGTGCAACATGAAAATTGGAGTTCAAAACTTTTTAAGCGTCTGTCGATTAATGGGTCTGCGTAGACTTGGAACCCGAAAGACAGGTCGCTTTACGATACTTTTTTTGATGAGAGTATTGGAATGACGAGGTCGGGATTTTACGCAGAATTAAAACATAGTCTTGCCAAAATTCCGTTTTTTTTTAATCGGAAAATATTGATAAACAACGAAGTTATTATTATTCAAACGCAATGCCGCCGTTGTTGCGTGATCAATCGGTGTAGGTCGTTCTGGGAGCCGGAGTCATCTGAAATGAAAAATAAAAAAAATACTCTTAGTATAATAATGAAACTACCGTACGACACAATACTTTTTTTGAAATTTTGAAAATTGATAAAACGCCATGCTGCTTAAATTATTTGTTATTAACAAACTCAAACATATTTTTTAAGGGGTCTTCGCACTTTAGACGCTAAAAGAGGCTATTTTCGTGATTTTTTTAATAGGTTTATTTTATAGATATTGATATAAAAGATGTTACACTTAATAAATACACTTTCAAAATACATTAAAAATGATTTATTTAAGTCACTATTTATGGACGAAAATGTCCTTAAAAAAATGTAGGTCTGAGCTGTTGATGAAATCTTGGAGATGGATCATCCGAAACACAAAAATCAAACGGTTTTAGACGCAGTATGTTAACGGCTATAGCGCATATCATACGATTTTTTATATATGCAAAAATAACAAAATAGCGGGCATTCGACATTTTCGAAAAAAACAACAACAAAAAACGTGTTTTTCTCATCGTTTATGGCAAAAAAAAATAGTAAATATTTTTAAAAATCTTTTATATGCGCTATAGCTATAGTTATAATGAATATGTGGTTAAAATTACATAAGGATCGGTTTAGTAGTGTCGAAGATTTTATCAGCTAGCCGTCAAAAAATGTTGTTTTGAGAAAAACGCGTTTAAAGTTTGTTTGGGTTACAGAAATACATTAAATTCTTTTTAAGGGGGCAGTTCACTTTGGAGCCACAAAAAAAGTCTATTTTCGCGATTTTTAAAAAAAGATTTTATAAAATATATGAATATAAAAGTTGTTGGACTTGCTAAATGAAGTCTTGAAAGACATTTTTAAAAAATTATTCATTTTTATTCATCTTTAAGTACAAAAACAATAGTTTAACGTAACGCCTCAAAAATAGGTGGGCTAGGTAGCTCCATCACAACGCGGCAACGGCTTGTCTGAAATAAAAAAATAAAATTCCATTGGATACAGTATGACACGAGCTACAAAATGACCCTCGAATATAAACTTTTATCAAAAAATAAAAAATGGCAGATCAAAAACGAAAAAAGTTTTTAAAAATGCGATTTTTTACAGTTTTTCATTAGTTTTAGACATACGATGGAGCTAAATTTTGAAAACGTTGTTTCGAGAAAAACGCTTTTGAAGTTTATACCACGAAAAACTCTTACCTAAACTCAATCGGCAATTCCTGCACCGTACAAAATCCCTTCTGTTTGCTCATCATCATCGTCGATTTCGTCAAATCTTGCTTGCTTTCGATTTTTTGAAATTTTCAAAGTGGAGTGGCCGCTCAAATATATTTCGAAAGTGTAACAACTTTTATAACAACCTTTTTTAAAAAATCATGAAAATACCCTTTTTAGCGTCTAAAGTGAGAAGCCCCCTTAAATCATGCGGTCATACGATAGAAAATGTTATAAACTATGCTCTGTCCAAATTTAGCGTGAATTAGACAAATAAATGTTAAGATAAGACTTACACCGTTTCGTAATACATAGTTTCGCAAAAAAGGTTAAATCGCAACGGGCTTTCTGCCCCTTCACAAAAACCATCAAAACTCGATCAGTTTATGGAATTTTTCCAAAATCTTCGTTGCAAATTGAAGTTAAGACCCTACGCTATAAAACTACGCAATGAAAAAAATCACATTTACCAAATATCAAGATTATGCAACCCTCTTAAGGGCAAACTTGCCTAAAGCGCACCACCATCGTGTTCCGCAAATCGCGCGTCACCCCTAAGGGATGTAAATGAGATAATAGTCACCCGTGTTGGATAGGTAGAATTACAAAATTTTTCTGCTGCTGCTTCTTATATATATGCAGAGGCAATTCCCATCCGAATTTCTGGAGCCATTGGAATTAGAACGGAGAGAGGCGGTCGGGCTGCGTCCGAGAAGGGCTTTTCCACCCTCTCGCCCACACTTTGCCGCCGCGAATGGAATGGCGAAGAGAAAGCGAGAAGACGAGAGGAGTTGGGGCTCGGCCACCTAATCCAATGTTTTACAGGTTTACTGATTGCGGCAGAACGTTCGGAGCGCGAATCTATGTTGTCCCCTTTCGTTTCCTTGTCGTCCCCCGTCTGCTTGTCTCGCCCTCTCTTTCTCTTGGGCTCCTCCTCGCCGAGCGAGTTCCGCTACAGCGTAGATGGGAAGGAAAATCGAATCGTGGGAGGACCTACGTCGACTGTCCTAAATTCACCGGCAAATAAAACGCATCATTGAGCCACCGTGGCCTTTTTACCAATCAACCATACGACATATACACATACACACACGGATATGTGTAGATGTAGAAATACAAGTGTTGGCTTTTCGTACGTCTGAGACTTTTTTTTAGGGCAGTCCTCGAACTGGAATGTCTTTTCGAAACCAACCTCCGCAAAACACACGCGCGCGCGTGTGTGGTGTGTGCGTGTGTGTGTGCGTACGTACGTGCGTGCGTGAGTGTGCCTGCGTGCGTGTGTCCACGCGAATGTATGTGTGTGTGCTGTGTGTGGGTGTGGGGTGTGTGTGCATTTGTGTGGTAACAT
>OZ023315.1:53389187-53466687 GCA_964007375.1 Ophion obscuratus
TCTCTCCCTCTCTCTCTCTCGCTCTCTCTCTCTATCTCTCTCTCTTTCTCTCTCTCTCGAAATATCGCGAGTAGCGAAATTTGTTTCGCTACTCGCTACATTTGTATCGAGTAGCAACATTTTTTTCGCTACTCGCTACATTTGTATCGAGTAGCGACATTTTTTTCGCTACTCGCTACATTCGTATCGAGTAGCGACATTTTTTTCGCTACTCGCTACAAATGTAGCGAGTATCTTTTTTGTATCTCGATACAAAAGTATCGAGGTATCGACATCTCTGATGCACATACGGGCGAGCACTGTTTGCCAGGAAGCAGCGCCGCCGGAGGAGTGGGGGGTATCTATCGGATATATAGATATACTCGTATGGCGTGAAATAATAAACTTTACAATGCGATATATTGAAAACTATTGCTAGTCGTCAAAAATCCGTTAACGGTTTCTCTTAGGATAATGAGAGGAAGTTCGGTGCAAAATTTCAGCTCAATCAGAGGAGTATGCTTTTCGGAACTTCACCCAAAACGAGCGAGTTATTTTCACAGCCTAAATGGACCAAAAAAGTTGTCGATAAACTTTAATGTCACGAATAAAATTATCAGCATAAAATTAAGGAACGAACGAACGATGGATCCTGTAAGTGTTAGAATGGCTAAGTGGGTAGGGCGCTCGACACTAGAAAGAAAGGCGCAGGTTCGGTTCCGATGAAAGGTAATAACTTGAACAATGCAGAAAGTGTTTTTAATGCAATTATTCTATGTACATGGACATAAGTAGAGCATAAGAAAACAAAAAAGATACTACTAGAATTTTTTTATTCATAATTTGTCAATTTTTTGTTTTCCATTTCCGGCAGAAGATCCGGCAGCCGTTGCTGGGGCAATATGGGCGTATGTTAGTTGGCTAAGTCTTAGCAGCCATTCATGGTTTACCATTACCAACCATGTATGGTGCGGATCTGGCCCGTTTACACAGCCATTACCGCGCCATCGTTTGTTCTTTGGCAACCAGTCGTGGGCTGATTGTACTAGTCGTGGGCCGATTGTGTTTACTGTGCCGATTGTAAAACCCTATTTGGGAATTCGGCTATTCTTCTGAATAGGTATAATTTTTTTTTTTAGAATTTTCTTTCCACTTTGAATTTAATTTTTTCCATTTAAAACAAATGGATGTAGTCACAAATGTTCAATATGTTTCCGGAGCAATATTTCATATTAAATCCAAGAAGTGGCCAGGGTATTGAACGTGAAGTGTCATAAGTACAGCCTCCGAAAAAATCCAAAAACGGAATTTCCGAAATAAAAAGAGAATTCTTTAAAAAATCATATGTATTCAGAAAAATATCATAATTCATTTAATGACACAAAAAATCAAGTTTACCGGAGATCTTGTGAACAAATTTTTGTTTGAACCAGTTATTTATAAATGTTTGGCATTCTTATTATTCAAAATCAATGTTCTTAGCATCTTCAATACGGTTGATTCTTTTCAGATTTTAATGTTATCGCAAAGTACTCCAAATTCTCATCGAAACTTACGTTTGGTGGGGAATGTACGGGCAATACATCCTTAACGCAGGAATTTCCTGATTCAAAACGATTTGTTTGTTCTTGAGAAAATCGGAACGATTCATATAGTACTGTGGTACATATTTTTCAACAAAAATCGAATGATAATGTATCGAATGATAATCTCACGAATATTATTTATGTTCTCTTTTCTTTTACAGTCTTTTACATACGAATTTCGTTGTAATCGAGAAATACTTCATCGGAAAAACCGCATTTAGACTGTATTCTAATATGCACACCCATTTTAAGGGTGATTTTTTGGGAATTAAATTTAGAGAAACGGTTAAATCTACAGTGTTAATATTTCGCAGTTATATTTATACATATTGGATATAGTCAATTTTTTCATAGCATTTCATTCGCAGTTATATGCGTTATTATATTTCAAATACATGTTTGAAATACTAAATTTTTTTAAAGCATTTCATTCGAAATTGTATATGATATTTGATGTTGCACAGGTCATGCCGCGAAATTTTTTATCCTCGGGCGTTGTAATTGTGGCCGTCCGTGTCATCTGAAACAAACGATTTATTAAATTCTATTCTTTACCAATGTCGTTATCGTTCGGCTCTCCAACTTTTTGATTGCTTTATGAAGATGAATAATATTCGTGAGATTTCTCTCTACATATTTAGAATACACATTATCATCCGATTTTCGGTGAAAAATATGTACCAAAGTAATAAATAAATCGTTAAAATTCTCTGGAGAACGAACAAGTTGTTTTGAATCAGCATATATCATGATCATAGTCATAGAATATAGTCAATTTGAAAGGCGTCGATTGGAGCAAGTACAGGGCGTCTTAAGGCGTTTCGATACCAAAATCGAAATGGTTATAGACGATTGAAATTCATATCACCGAGAGATTAATTTAGGATGCATTAACTGTCCAAAAATTAATTCGTTTCACCATATAGGTTTGGAGATTTTGAAGGTTCAAGTTGAGTTTCGTTCGAGTATTATTAATGAACCAAGTGGAGGAACCGCTTAATTTTTTAATACGACCTTCCTGACAATCATGGAAGTTTGTTCAGTTTTTTAAATTTAAATCGACGTATTATTTTAACCCCTACAGCCCTATAACTAGTGTTTAGGAAGTGTCACGTGTACTCGTATTACCAAATGGATGAAGGTTCACGTTGAACCGTCATGGCACGTGGCATTTCATAAACACTAGTTATAGGGTTGTAGAGGTTAAGATAATGCTTCGATTTAAATGAAAAAAAATGGACGAACTGCGATTAGTGCCAGGAATGTCGTGTTAAAAAATTAAGGGATTTCTCCATTTGGTTCATTAATAATACTCGAACAAAACTCAACTTGAACCTTCAAAATATCCGAAACTATGTGGTGAAACGGATTAATTTTTGGACAGTTAATGCATCCTAAATTAATGTCTTAGTGATATAAATCTCAACCGTCTACAACCATTTCGATTTTGGTATCGAAACTCCTTAAAATGACTTGACATTTTAATTGATTAATGAAACGTATTATTTATTTGAAAAGAACGAATATTTTAATTTCAACATAAGGTACAAACGTATAAAAGGTTATGTGTGGAACACAATATACCATTAATGTCCGCCGAAATTTTCAATACCATTTTGCCGTAATTGCGGACTGGTTTCGTTAATGGCGCGTCCAATTGCTTCCCTAAGCTCCGGAATGGTCTGTGGATCATTGGCATACACTTTTCCTTTCAGAAAAGCGCAAAGAAAGACGTTCAATGGCTTCAATCGCAACGATTTTGGTGGCCAATTCACATTGCCGCGGCACGAGATAATACGACCATGAAACTTCGTCTGCAATATTGTTTCACCCGCAGTATGGCAGGTTGCGTCATCTTTTGAAAGAATATGTCTTCCAAGTCCATGCCGTTTATGCCATTCATCGGATATTGTGTTCCACACAATCTCCATGTTTGTAACTTATATTAAAATAAAAATATTCATACTTTTCAAATCAATAATACGTTTTATTAATAAATTTAAATGTCAGGTCATTTTGAGACATCCTTTATATTTGCTGAAACTGCTCGAGACTGTTCTGGCAGTAGTTAAGGGAGGCGGGACCTTTAGGCAAGGAAAAAATTTGCTAGTTTTCATGATTTTTAAAAACATTCCTTTACCATTTTTGAGACTTAGGGTATGTTTTATTACTACTTTTGGCTATTACATATTTTTTATTAATCTTCAAAAATGGCGGAGATATGGCACGGTCTTTTGAACGGGTTGCGGTGGATGTTGTCAGATAGCGTGACACTACGTGTCACCCTGTCGTATGAGTAGCGTCGGCGAGATAAATCTGAAAAAGATCAACAATGATTTTTCTTTCATTAATACTCTTACGGAGAATATGAATCAAGAAAAAGTAAGAAATGTTGAAAATCGATAAAATGATGCGCTTTGAAACACAAAATTTAACTATCCGAAAAAATGGCTACATTTTGCAAAAAAAAATACTTTTTGTTTCAAGAACATTTACGGTCATGTTTTAGACAATAAGGTTAGAAAAACGTATACCAAATTTCATCAGAATCGGTCGATAGCGTCACGTTTAGCTATACGTGACGCCCGTTTTGAAAATGCAGCTCAGAAGACCACGCCATACCTCAGCCATTTTGAAATATTGATAAAAAAAATATCATGTAACAACCAAAGGAAGTAATAAAACATACCCTCTCAAAAATGGTAAAGAAATCTTCAAAAACAAAAAAATCATAATAATGAGCAAACTTTTTCCTTGGCTAAAGGTACTTTATTCCTTAGCTACTGCTCGAACAGTTTCTGACATTGCATGTGTACGTGCTTACATATAAATATTTGCGTTAGCGTATATACGTGTATACCCAACTAACTGGCTCGACAGTTTGCAGCCATGTTCCTTATACCCCTTCCGCAGTGATTCATTTTGGTAATTCTACTGCATGAGTGTCCGCAGTGTAGGTCGACCGTAACTATTCATCTGTCGAACTTGGTAATGATAGCGCACCTACGAGAAACTGGAAATATTGTATTAGTAGCAGTTCCATTATATCCAATACCGTCTGATTACTCTCCATACCTCGGATGCCTCGCGCCCTTGAATCTTGCCCTTTACGAAGTAAAGAAAACAAATCGCATGCTTTAAACCATAAGTTTTGCCGAGTTTTCGCCGTTTTTGCGGTCGAACACTAGTGTATCACCGTTCTGACGGTCATCACGAACAAAGCGGGTCATGTATTGCTGATAAAACGAAACCCCGCAGTTCTACAGACTTCCTTCCGCAGAGAAACTATGCTGATGGCTGTTAAGAGGACTAGATTTTCGTCTATCTCCTTTTTCTATTAGTGGTCGTCTTTCGTCGTCATTCTCGTCTACTTATGTTTGTCTTCTCGCTATACTGTATAAGAAGGGCTTGGTTTGCATTTCCACCCCTACCCCCCCGTCTGTTTCTGTGCAACCTCCAGTTAGGTTCCTTAGCAGTGTGACGTCTCACCATGTTTATGTTCTTTAACCCTCCGCCGGCAACCTCTTTTTTTACTATGCCGCCGGCAACCTATGATGATATCACTATCTGCTATTTTAAACACACTTAGGAGTGTCCGAAATACCCAAATAAATTCAGGGAACCAGTTGTGGGTCTCATCTCAATGGTCCAGTAGTTTATATTGCAAAATCTTAAACAATTAGCAAATAGTCATTTATAAACAATGAAAAACAGGTAAAGATATCAAGAAGTGCCAAAGTCAAGTGTGACGATATCGCCATAGGTAGCCGACGGAGGGTTAATGGACGAACACATGCAAAAATACACCGCAGACGTGCAACCTACGTAGGCGAAAGACGTGTACGGGCGGCAATCTCGCTTCCCAGAGCTGGAGATGTCGGACTACACCTACAACCCGATATATAAGCTAAGACTACTTATGCATAACTAGTAGGAAGGCTATATGCAGCCCTCGGTAGAACCTGCTCAATATACGTGACTTTCCCGTTATGTACATACGTATATATGCATCTACGAATACGTATATACATGTAGAACGACAGCCGCCGAGCCCGGGGCTCAGTTCGGATTCCTGAATTCTAGATGCCATTCCTGGAGTACCATGAGCCTCGTCGTGTATCCCCTTTGCGTCCTTCGCTCCGTCGCTTGCGTTCTCTCGCTCTTTCAACCTAGGATTCTTCACCGTCGAGGCATACGGTAATATATTAGCATTGAACCGGCTAGATTCGTCGCAGTGGTTGCGGAAGTCACCTCGAGGCTGCCCGAGATATTCGATTAATATGGCATAAATATCATTCACAAAGGGTGGACAGGGGATGAGGAGTCTCCATGTGTGGCATAAACATCTAGGCACAAATGTACGGAACAGAGAAACATTGAGGCGAAAGCTAGCAAGCGAGAAGTCGCTTATATTATATTCCAGCTTACTTGTCCCGATGCTAGAGCATCGCAAAAACACCGAAAGCAAGGCCTATTTCGGTATTTGGCCTATATAACATGCTGCGGAGTCTGTGTCTCTCAATCATTCTTTCTCCACTCTTATGGCAGAGCGAAATGAGTTTACATTGGAAGTCGTTGGCGGACGGTTACGTTTGAAAACGCAAAATCGTAGTCGCTCCGCGTCCACGGGCCGGCTCGATCCATTTCTATACCGCATAGGGTTTGAAATGACTGGAAAGGACGGGAATTCAGAGAACTTGGATGTTAGCCAAGGCCAACAAGCCTTAGCCATCGGCGTACTTGAAATTCAAGCCAAAGCAGATTAAATTCATGTTTGCCCTTCCTTTCCACTATCCCCTCCGCCTCTCCTGCATACATGTAATGAAGCCTCTCATAGATAGTGGGCGCTTTCATAGGAATTACACTCGTCATCGTCTTTGCTGTTGTTGAACAGGGAAAACCTGAATCGGTAGAATATCTCGCCCTCTCGGATTGGAAGATGGTTTGAAGCCCGCGAGCTTTGGTCCAGGCTTGACCCCGTTTGCGTCGTTGCGATACTACTAAGCATCAATACGATCGCTATATAGATGTATCGAGCTTTTCCTAGCTTCCAGCCTCCAACTCCCTTCTCCACCCTCACAAGCTTAAGGCATATTTGCTCTATGCGCTACCACACGTTGCACCAGAAATTGGTACTCCCCCTTAATTGAGAGTTGTAGCGGAATAGGATAACAGCAAACTGCAAACACTCCAAGTTCCTTTTTATTCCTGGTTTTATTCCTGGGATCAAATTTTATAATATGTATGAAAAGAATGCATCTCAGCAACGAATGCACAACGTCGTCAATTCGAATCAGGTCTATCAGCATGTTCAGGGATTGCATTCGGTAGTAATTAGTAGTAATCACATGTCCAGTGGCTATTAAATCATCCAAAATAGGAAAACGCACAATCACCCGGGGTAAAATCAAGACTCAACGAACCGAACACTTAAAGTTGAATCATTATTGTAACAAGTTGACACTTGATAGCACGCTAAGAGCATATTTGTCGGGTATGGAATAAAGGCCCCGATGAAAAATGGAAGCATATCGCATATACGCGGGATGCGATTGAGAATTGATCGGCAATTGGAGCTATCTAAAACTAGAAACGGCCCTTGCAACTTCTATGTATATGTGGATGATTATCGATGCTGCAAACCAGATACATGTGTAGTGTGTATTACAGTGTGTCTTCGCCTCCGTATCTCCCTCTACCTCGTTGAACCCCGATCAAGATTCGAACACATAGTAAATTTCGTGCTGCACCGGGCACCAAGTGTGGTCCTCGGGGGTCGTTGGTAGCACCGGAAGTTCCGACTTTCCGGCGATTACTGCCTCTCTCGAGCCACGTTCGATCCGCGGTGGAAGAGAACCGATCATTGAGTGCATGATTTTGCACCACGTGTATACTCGACGATATATCTTGCAGGCGGTATTTTAATTTTATATTTTTTCATCTCGGATACTGCTCAACAGCGATTTTAACCAATGGTTTTCCAACTAATACCGTGAATTCTAGAAGAATGAACCGAAGTCGTTAAGTAAATCAGAGAAGAACGAGATTTCTATGTGACGGATTATAAGTGTCACGATCGATAACGAAAGATTCTTCATCTTCTCAATTTCACCTACGACCACACATTCGTGTAATGTGCTTAAAAAAGTTCTCTGGCACTGTGACCACGAGCATTTAAGTGTGGTTAATACTAGGAACAATCGGGAAAGTACACTCTTCTCTGTCTTGCTATCCCTCTGCCAAGGTTTCTAACACGCCAGAGGTAATTAACTTGCATAGCCTAGATCCCGGGAGATGCAGTCCGATTCAACTGGCCTTGCTAATTTTCCAACGAATCATATGAAAGTCCAGTAGTTCAATTTTGGCTCCAGCCAAATGTCGGCCTCATCATGATGAGAATGGGTCGACAATCGGAAAGACAAACACTCGCTAGTTAAACATGTTATATTGGCTTTAACTTTTCTCAAAGTTATGATAACCACACTTAGGAGGGTTCGCACCAATCGGACGAGAGATCTGGATAGTCCGAGACGTTCTCGGGGGAATAACTTCCGCATAAGATTCGGGAATTTATGCGCTATATTTCATACATTATGGTTAAGTTAAATATATATAGTAGAGCTGGATGGCTTTATATTGTTGCGTATTTTTCAAGCGCAGCACTGAAACTCTCTAAACATCTAAAGAAATGAATATCGATCAAAAAAACGAATAAAGATAGTCATTTTTCACACCACATAGTAGGTACGTAACTGGAACAATGGCTACCACGGTGCATTCGAAATTTCAAAGTTCCGAATAGAATAGGAATTTTGCATTGAGAGAAATTTACAAAAACGGAGTATCTCCCCGCCCGGATATCGGACCAATGAGCGTATGTTATTCGTCCGGATAGCGGCTCAGTTCGCGCCGTATTTCCAGTAGACGTACATATTATTGTGATTCGTGTCAGTTAGTATGCGGATGAATAACATATATATAATCGTCCGGATAGAATGTGTTAAATTGTTAAACAAACTATCCGGACAAATAATTTACACGTATTCGTCCGAATTAAATCTTTATAACTTTGTTTGGTTTGGGTTGGTTGAGTTTGTTTGGGTGAATTTGTTTGTTTAGGTTTTTTTGTTTGGGTCTTTGTTTGGGTTGTTAGATTGAGTTTGATTGTTTGGGGCGTTGTACAGCGTGAACTGCGTGAACTGAGCCGCCATCCGGACGAATACCATACGCTTATTCATCCGATAACCGGACGACTGGCTGCAGCGTTACAAAAAACGGTTATAAAAACGCCTATATTAAAGTAGTTATGGTAAAAGAGGAGATAGTAAAATTTCGTAGAGCTTACTGAGACCGCAATCATAATATGGATATACGAAATCTATCGCGGAATTTTTTCGTTCCAAATTTAAAAACGCACCGCAACTCGCCGCAGTGCGCGCTAACCCCAACGCAACCAAAATCGAAAAGTATATTTAAACATGCGATTTGGGTGGCGTCTTTGACTCTCCAATATCCATGGAACAATTATTAACTATTGTGACGGGCTTGACAATATAGATATGGTTGATTCTTGTCAGTGCTATCACAAAACCGGCGCACAAATACTAATGTTTTATACTATACGTTAGGTTTTGGTGAGGTCAAACTTGTACTATTCTATTCGGGTTTGTACAATTCAGACGGTTAACTTTAACGTGTGTCGAGTATAATTTGTTAGAAGACCTTTTGAAAAGTTCGGAAAAATTGTGGTAATGTTTGCAATCTACGAAAAACGAAAAACACCCCAATTTTCGAGGTTGCGTTTCAACCCTTAAAAATCGGGTTCCGCAGATATAAAAAAATCCGTGTCGCTCATTTTCACCCATTCTACAAGCATGCCAAATTTTATCGAAATCGGAACGATCGACCTCGCAACCTTTCCGTGTTAGTAGTTCTAAGAATCACGTGCGTCTCACAAATTGTTACATAGTATGTTTGTTGCACTGCAAAAATACATTGTCAGCTCAACAGTTTTCCTTGTAGACCTTTAAGTTCTTGGCCTTACTTTTTTTTCCTGTAGGACTCACATTACTATGCATTTAGCATGTCGTATTGTATCACCGACAATCTGATGACAATCAGAAGAGCTGATGACAATCAGAAGAGACATTGAGCAGGCTGGACGAAAGTTAACTAATCTGCTTCATCATTTTATGAGAAATAATATCCAAAATATTCGAAAGCCGTGTAGGATCGAGTGAAAGCCGCACAGCACCACTTTCACAATTTTATATACTATATTTTTTGCTAAGTCCATAACAGAGATATACTGTACGAACGATCAAAGGCCATTAGCATGAAAAACATGCTTTAAGACTCTTCAACCGAAGCTTGCTGAAAATTGATGAACGCCTCGTAAAAATGCCGTCTGAAAAACATTTTTCTCTGTGTCATTCTTATAGCGTAAGACTTGCGCTGGGCTATGGTCGCGGGTTACAGATCCGCTGGAGACTTTTATGAATTGGAACTCATTTAATTTCATGTACCGTTACATCGAATAGGGCTTAGTGTCGTGTGAAGAACTAAAAGCTACACCGTTAGTTCTAAAATCATAAAAAAATCCGCTCCCCCCTCATGTCGATTCCACGAATTTATATATCCAGTATATTTATGTATCAATCACCCTGCTCCGGGTAGCACTACAGGGCTGAAGCATCAAAGCAACGAGAGGGGCAGGGACGGGTTGCAAAAAGAAGGGTTAACGTGGGCGGGGCTGCTTAACTTTATACACCTCGTTTAATGGCCTTTCTCTCTCTCTCTTTATTCTATACATACGTAAACATATATGGATTTGTGTGTGTGTGCGTGCGTGTGTGTGTGTTTGTGTGTGTGTGTGTTTGTGTGTGTGTGTGTGTTTGTGTGTGTGTGTGTTTGTGTGCGTGTGCGTGTGCGTGTGTGTATGTGTGTGTGTGTGTGTGTGTGTGTGTGTGTGTGTGTGTGTGTGTGTGTGTGTGTGTGTGTGTGTGTGTGTGTGTGTGTGTGTGTGTGTGTGTCTGTGTGTGTCTGTGTGTGTGTGCGTGCGTGCGTGTGTGTTCGTGTGTGTGTGTGTGTGCCACATACAGTACTGGAGAATCCCAAGCGCGCAGCAAAGCTGGAGTGAGTGGTCGGGGAGGTGCACGGAGCAGAGGGTCAATGAGGGTAGTCGTATGATACAGGGATACAGAGGAATGGGGGCTAGTGCACGGGGGTTTCAAAAAGAATGAAATAACGGATTGGGTTGTGGCCAACTGGCCGGGTTCCAACCAATCCTTGACCGTACTCTCTCACTCCCTCCCCTGGCCGATGAAGGATCGTACTGATGTTTGTTGCCTCTATCTCTATCACTATAGCTAGTTTTTCTTCGATCGCGGCTGTACGGCATTTTTAGCTTCGTGATGGACGAGGCAATGACAGAGGTGGGTGAGGTGAGAGGGGGCGAAGGGGTTTTGCGGATGAAAACTGTCGGCAAAAACGGGTTGGCCACCAGCTTTCCATTTGAAATAATCCAATCAATGATGAATTCTTAGATACCTTTGCTCACTTCATCCACACAACGACACTGTTTTCACCCAGTGACCCAGAAAAAACAAAGGCAAAGATCTGAGGCTTTGTATATGTTCGAATCAGGGGATTCTCTGGAATTGTTTGTGGACTATTTGATTGGCATACTTGTCAAGTATTTGGAGTTTCAGCGTTCTATAGCCTATTTCTCGCTTTATCCTTTAATTTTTATATTATTGCCCTGCTCAGACAAGGGGACGGAGACGTGTTTATGGTGTGCGACTTTGGAACTATTTTCGATCTCTGCTGCTTCGTCCTCCCTTGCACTTGTATATGAAGTTCATTGAGGCGGGAGCCTGCATTTTTTAAGAATTTTTTTAGAAGAGAAAAAAAACACGTGAGCCCGGTAAACATTGAGGTATCTTTTCATGTATATTTGAAATGTATAAAAAAATCTTTCAACATGAAACAATAAAAATACTGCAGATTTATCAGCCTATTCCATGTGCGTCTTGCCACTGCAGTTTCCAATCGGCGAGAAAGATGCAGCTCGTAATACTTGACGGAAACAAAAGAACCAATAAAATGTTCAATTGTCATATATTTTTCTTCTGGGTGATTTAAGAAAACGCTGAAAAAATCGTGAAATTATAACTATTCTAAGGTTTGAAGATAAAAAAATGTTTAAAAAATACTTTTTACACTTTAACGTGCTACAAAAATGATTTAAATAAGACCTTTCAACGACTTCTTTAATTCACTTTCAAGGAAACGTTGCGAGGTCGATATCTCCGATTTCGATGAAATTTGGAATGCTTGTAGAATGGGTGAAAATAGGCGACATGTATTTTTTTATATCGGCGAAACCCGATTTTTAAGGGTTGAAAAGCACCCTCGAAAATTGGGGGGTTTTTCGTTTTTCGTTGAAAACATTTTAACGGTACGAGATATGAAAAAAACTTTAAATTGCAACAATGTTTATTTTTTGGTGTACTATACATTAGAGATGAGAACAATGCAGATAGCAACAAATTTCATATTGTTTATTGCAAAAATATCAATTTTTTTAACTGTATCACCGCGAATTTTTAATCGTTTGGGATGTAAATTTGCATACATGTAGAGAATGAAAACGTGCGAATACGGATTTTTTCTTTTTCCGATATCTCACAATTAAGGGGTTGAAACTGCCCGTCGATTTTTTTGCCGAGAGCATCGTATTACCAGCTAGCCTTTTGGCATTTCGGTCTAAATTCACGTCAATATATGTTCGTGTTATGACGCAATTATATATTTGTAACATTCCAGCCCCTCCCTCAACGGTCCTCCTCTCGAAAAGGAAACGTTCAAAGTTCTTACCGTGCTTGGAAATTTACGGCCGGTATTTCTAGAATTTCTCGTGCACGTAAGGCCCATCGTCGAAGATCTATATCATGGACAGGCAGCCTTTTGTCCAAGACATCATTAAAATTGTTTAACGTGTAGTGAGCTATCTTTGTTGACTTTTCTTTGTAGGTGCCACCCTTATTTATACTATGGGCCCAACGGCGCAACTGCGGCTCTGATTTCACATTTTTGAATTTCGTTTGAACAGATGATAACTTTCTATTCCCATTTGCCCCGGATCTCCAGTAATCTACAGCTCTTGTCTTATGTTCGTTACTCAATTCTTCTATATCTTGGGCACATACATTTTCATTAATTTTTTTTATCTAGGTATCGTTTTCCGTGCCAATCTCCTTCACTGTCGTCTTCTATTGCGGCTCCTTCATGAATTTCATTTGGTGGCAGAAAATCCAAACCAGTTTCGACATACATTTTCGTAGGTTGATCCATCGCTTCAATGATCATGTTTTCTAGATCCTTACTGAACAGTTTTTCCTGTTCGGTGATTGGAGTGCGAGGCAAGTTCATAGCACTTATCGCTATGAATAGAAGTTGAATGACATTCACCGGAATAACGTACATTTTTATTTGTATTTCGAACTCAAAATGTATGGCTGGATTCTCCGTCGTAGCTGCAGCAATAATGATTGTTGGTGAATTTATATGACTTGAAACTCAATTGATAAATACACACGAAAAAAATAACGACGAGACACGTTATTACGAGAATTGCTATTCATCTTTAATAAGGCGATTTCAAGGTTATCATGAGAGCCGCTCTTTGCCCCGTAGTCGCTCTTTGCGAAGATTTATTTCTTTCATTCATTGGTTCTGCTGTTTGTGAAATTAATGTTAAAGATAAAGATTAAATTATGCTGCGTTATAAGCTGATAAAAATATTTGCATCATTCTGTTCATGAGTTGCAGCGGTAACCCAAAAATGCTGTAATCTCTGCAGATAATGCCTTCGATACGGTGAGCGGAATGGAATTTCTTCGTAAATATACAATTGTAATCCAGTTGCTTTCCGAAGCACGAAGTCAGTGCGTGATTGCAAGCCTCTGCCCATATGAGTAGGAAACTGAAGAGTGATTTTTCACAAGTAATGCACGAATTATTGCAATAAACAACACGCCATTTGTTGTTGTACTCATCATTATCATCATGAACGTCTAGTAGTCGAAGAGTACAACATTCTCTCCCTTCGAACTTTATTTTTATTTCGAAAACGAGAAAATGTGTATCGACTATTTTGACTGATTGTACTTTCTTTATAACCCATTTTTATTTATACAAATTTTCGTCCATGCCGCACGGTAAGAACTTTGAACGTTTGCCTTTCGAGAGGAGGAGCGTTGGGGGGGGGGGGAGGGGGGCTGGAATGTTATAGACATGCAATTGCGTTATAACACGAACATATATTGATGTGAATTTAGACCGAAATGCCAAAAAGCTAGCTGATTATACGATGCTCTCGGCAAAAAAAATCGACTGGCAGGTTTCAACCCCTTAATTGTAAGATATCGGAGAAAGAAAAAATCCGTATCCGCACTTTCCCATTCTCTACATGTATGCAAATTTACATCCCAATCGATTAAAAATTCTCGGAGATACGGTTGAAAAACATTGCATTTTTGCAATAAACAATATGTAATTTGTTGCTATCTGCATCGTTCTCACCTCCAATGTATAGTACACCAAAAAATAAAGATTGTTGCAATTTGAAATTTTTTCATATCTCGTGATTTTAAAACGTTATCGACGAAAAACGAAAAACACCCCAATCTCAAGGGTGCTTTTCAACCCTTAAAAATCGGGTTCCGCCGATATAAATAAATACGTGTCGCCTATTTTTACCCATTCTACAAGCATGCCAAATTTAATCGAAATCGGAGATATCGACCTCGCAACGTTTCCTTGTTAGAAGAGATTTTTGTACTGACGAAAATAAACTTTGGTTTGATTCGATAGGTCGTATAGTTTTTTTGTTATTACGCCGGTCAATTTGGAAAAATCGTGAAAATTAAAACTGGAGAAAACGCTTCTCAAGGTTTTTAATAGGAGGAAATATCAATATCAAGTATTAATCGATTCTCTGCTTTTGGCCTTGTATCTTCGAAAATATTTACAATTGGCCTCCGTAACTTTGTAAATATATTCTTGGATAGTTTATTTATCGATTTAAGCAGAAAAACGATTTTTCAGACCTTGTAATTTAGGCTCGCGCCTTAAGTCATTTGGGTCATGTTGACTTGACGCGATAAAATCGCGTCGCGTTAAATGACAAATTTAACTCAAGCAAACGCCCTTGAAACGTTTGTAGGTAGGCGAATTTGGAAAATTATCGTACCTCAACAAGCAACTGGAGAGTTTAGGTAGACACGGTCGGGATAAGTTTGCTCAATCAATGATAAAGTTTAGTTTAATTTAAATATTCGTTTTTGTTGTATTATGCATACAAACGTTTATAAAAGAATCCCAATGAGGTATTGTGGAAGATGCGACACAACTGCATGATTTGCTGTCCAGCAATCGGACGAAAAATCATTGGCCGTTCTGTGCCTTGTTTTCCACTTACTAATCTTCCAACCTGAAATTCCCGACCCAACATTTTTTAATAGCGTTTTTCATATACATGAATGATTAATCTGTTTTTAGTGCTGACGAAGGGTTCGACGGTACGTATCCGACGAACGTCGTAGTCAAAGACAATGGTACATGCCTGTACGTGCCGCCGGGAATATTCAAGAGTACTTGCAAGATAGACATCACCTGGTTCCCCTTCGACGATCAGCGTTGTGAGATGAAATTCGGCTCTTGGACCTACGATGGCTTTCAGGTGAACAGAATTTAAGGGGTTACGTGAGTTTCGAAGCCAAAAGAGCATATTTTCTTGATTAAAAAAATAGCAACATTTCAACAATATTTCAAAAAAATGTCATCCAAAAATTTGGGAAATTCAGCCGGTGGGACGTGATTTCCGGAGACCCTTAAAAGAAAAGTGTCCTCGTGGTGGTCAGGATAACTCATGATAGCTTTATCTGAAATTAACAAACCCATTGTTTTAGGTAGTAGATAAGTATAGCTCGTGATCGAACGAAGGATTTTTTAGATAATTGAAATTTGAATGTTTGGCAGAGTTGTATGCAAAATAGTTAAATTTCTGGTACAATTTACACTATGTATCGCCTGGTAGAATTAGTTGTAATGGGAAAAAAACCTTTTTTCAATCACTAGTCAAGGCTATTTTCAAGAAGTGTGCAAAATTTCAATAAGATTGGTGCATTAGTTTTTGAGAAATCGTGTCCGCCGACTTTGAAAATAGTGTTTTGAGAAAAATGCGATATACCTGCGTCTCTCCCGGTCGGTCTTTCCCAACGGGGAGAATTCCTAAAGGCTCTTTCTCTTAGACTTTTACTCCGATTGACTTAAAACTTTGGAGAATATTCTAGACTATTAGATAATAGAATTGAAAAAAATGGAATTTTTGAAATTTTCAGACCCACGTAACCCCTTAGGTGAAATTTGATCACTCTCGATGTTTAAGCATCTATTTTGATTTATCGGGACGTTTTCTTCACTTCGGGGGGTGATACCTTTAGGGGAGAAAACATTGCTGATTCACATGATTTTTTTAAAGGAAAGATTGCTTCGCCATTTTTTGAGACTCAGGGTGTGTTTTGTTACTACTTTCGGCTGGAGCATGGTATTTCTTGATTTACTAATCTTTGAAAATGGCGGAAGTATGGGACGATCGTCTAAACGGGTTGCGGCGGATGTTGGCAGATAGCGTGACACGTACCGTTGGCGGGATTAATCTTAAAAAAAAACCAACGAAGATTCTTCTTTCGCTAACACTCATACGCAGAATATAAATAAAGAAAAAGTGAAAAATGTTGAAAATCGATTAAATGGTAAGCTTTGAAACAAAAAGATTGAATTTTTCGAGAAATAGCTACATTTTTCAATTCAAAGAAAATAAAATATTTTCACGACCATTTGGGCTCACCTTTTTAGGCTAGAAGGTAAGAAAGGTCATACCAAACTTCACCATAATTTGTCGATTCATTTTTCAACTATACGTCACGCCAGTTTCGAAAGTGCAGTTTAGAAGACCACGTCATGCCTCCGTCATTTCAAAATATTAAAAAAAAATACTATGTAACAGCCCAAAGTAGTAATATATCATACCCTAAGTCTAAAAGATTGTGAAGAAATCGTTCCTTTAAAAAAAAATCATGAACATCTGGAAATTTTTTCTCGTCCAAAAATATCTCCCCCATCGATCCATTTTTCTACTACCTTTTTCTTGGTTTATCTTCTCGACGTGAACTCACTTTTGCACAAATTCTCGTCGCCCTCACTTGAATTTCCACTCGATCTTTCATTTTGATTTTCGCTCCTCCCGGCTGAAAACTATTGAACGTTCGCAATTTCTGACCAAATGTCCCGTAATGTCTCGAATTATTTTTTTCGGTGCCATCAATGCAATTCGGGTGCGAAATGTAATGTGTTTTATAGTGATATTACGTTTTCAAAACATCGAAAACAATAAGGTATAGACGATTTTAGAACCACAAAAAAGCCGTTCATAAAGTATCGCTAAAAAGCGTACCAAGGATTCTTTCTGGCATGGAAGAACCGTAGAGAGCCAGACGGGAGTTGGGGCGAAGAAGCGAGGGTGGAGAAAGAGAAACCTATCAGGATCCCTGGCGGAAACCACATACTCCACATCGCAATTGATAACCCCATTATTCCGACTCCTAGTTTCATGTGTAAATCGACCCATCTATCAGGGCCCTCATCCTCCTTTGTACGTTGCCAATATTTTCCGAAATAAATTTGGTATCGAATTAATAATAAGGCAATAAATTTGCTTGAATCAGCACGTTTCAAAGAAATATATTTCAATTATCAGGACCTCCAATGAATCACTCTCGAGGTTTTCATTTTATAAACCAGAAAGTCTTCATATGCGATATAGAAAGACAAATTGAGCGGCTAGTTTTGTCTCTGTTCGACGATGCACTGCACCAATACGGGTATTGTGATTTTTCTTTTATTTTCCAATCGATAAAAGAGCTTCCAGTCAGATGCTGTGGAGTTATTTAACAAGATATGTTTACATTCAATAACGTAGGAACGGGTATATACAATACACACACAGATGATAGGTACGTATGCTATTAAAAGTGTAGAAACACGAATACATTGATGCACAACGTAAACGGGTTCCGCCGGCCCCACCCCCCTCTCGCACTCTCTCTCTCTTTTCTCACTACCGATGGCTTCGTAACGCGAAAGCGAAAAAAATAGCCACATCGCACATCGATCGAAAAGTGATGAAAAAAAAACGTGTCAACGAGATATTTTCTCTCCGTTCTGTGATACAATTCTATAGGATGCCGGTTTTTTTTATCTACTGTGTCTCTCGAGTATTATTGTTTATCGCACAACATACATATTATATAGAATATTCAACGCCATATCACCTAGCCCGTGGCCCGGATCATTTTTTATTTGCCTGATTTTTTTTGTAAGATTGTACCCCATAAAAGGCGTATCCACACCAATGTTCAGTTTTTTTATCTCTTATCTTTGGAATCTCCTTATTTATCGGTATTTTGAAAAAAAAATATTGTTCACTTAACTTTTATTTGGAAAAAAATAATCCTTTTATTCGACATATTTAAAAAAAAAATTTAGTCAACATTTTTTTTTCGTTAAATTCACAAAATCACAAAATCATTAATAGCATTATTAGAGATTAAAATGATAGCAATATCCTCAAAAATATGATTAATTCGAAAAACAAATAGATCGTAATATGAGCTCACGATGAGACTAGTCTTAAAAATCATAGAATGGTTCACTCTATTGTAGAGAAATAAAAAAAGAAATAAGAGACGGTAAAAATCTTTAAAAGAATAGTTTTCACTTTAGAAGCAAAAAAATGTTGACATCGATAATTGATAATTTTTTCATATTTTTTAACGATAGTATGCTTCAAAATTAAAAAAAAACTTATGTATCGACATTTGTCGATATCTCATTTAGTTCCGGGTGTTATCAGCGTTCAAACGTTTCCAAAACTTCCGAAATCGATATTTTTCGGAAAATTATAAGTTCTAAAGGAAAAGAGACAAAAGTCTAAAAATTGTTGCGGGCGTTCATGGGGCACAATTTACAAAAAAAAAAAAAAATTAGCCAAGTAAAAAAATGGTCGGGATTACAGGCTAGGTGAAATGGCATGGAGTATCCCATATATACAAGTGTGTTTGGGCAAACATTGTTTTGAGGATATTCGACTCCAAAGATCGCCCTCATAGCAGCTATTGTCCCCATAAGCGACGTTATGTAAAACTGAAAGTCTCTAAAATGACCTCTCAATGAAACCATTTTTTTTATAAATGTCATTACAAGTGTTACGTCCTAACCGGCGGATATCCATCTCGGTCAAGAAGAGCGATCTCTCCCTTTAGTCGTTATTCGGACAATCCACGTTATATTAGGACAAGTTGCCCTGTTTCGAGCCTAACCTTGCGGAAAATTGCTCAGGATGGGCTTGAGAGTGCCATTCGCGATTATAACCCATGACTCGTTATTGAGAGAAAAAAATTATACGAACGTGAAATATTTAGTTAAAATGAAGAGAAATAATCCCAAGTTGAAAAAGACGGTGAATTCCATTACGAACTATTTGAAAAGCAAAAATTCTCGGGTTTCCAAACATGATTACCAATTACACGATCAGAATGGTGTCAGGGTGAAAAGAGCGAGGTTTTTTTAAGTTATTGGGCGTCTAATTGAGGAGATGTCCGAGATCGCTGAAATGGAAGAACATCCCCATTTTTTCCCTTACGCGTGTGAAAAATATTCATGATTACTTACTCTTCTGGTTCAGATTAAATGGATTGGGTGAAATTCAAATGCTTCTGCAGCGTGAATCACTGTAGGAATTCGTGATGGCCAGGTAGTTAAGATGTCAAAATGCGGTTTTATACTCTTGATCCTTTTTCTTTTATTTTACCCTTTTTCACAGTTTGCACATTTCCGAACTCTTATTGTACAATCGACTTTTACTACGACTGCGATTACACTAATTATAGAAAGATCAACGACGACTAATTTCTTGCTTCAAAGAAAAATCGACGGAGACTCCTTAGGTGGCGAACTTAAGTTGATAAAAAATGTTGGGAGACTTTCCTCCAATTACAATTATAGAACATTCAACAGGAACTGACTACTCGGGATTCGGTCGGCAGACTGACATAAAGATTTTTCTTTTTCACGACGTAAGAATTAGGCTATACAGATTCGGAGAGAGTAGGGGCACACACTGTTGGTCATGCGTCTCTTGTGGATTGGAGAACAGTGCATAAAACATAGGTCGTCTCAAATGTTTGTTTAAATTTCAGTAGGGGAATAATTTGGGAAATTTCGGATTGGGCAAGGGTTACGATCGATGCTGCATTACTAACAATTGGGTCTACGTTCTAGATGTCAAAAATACTGGGAAGGGAGAATAGAGAGGTATTGTGCGCGGCGAAGTGCCCATGGCTCAGGCCTTGCCGATTTTACGACCGGATCGATTTGGATATTTTGTTTATCAGCCGCCAGAGTTTTCGCGCTATCGTTTCGAGTCGCTATGTAGGCTTATATTTATGATTTAATAAATCTTACAGTAAGGAAAACACATGAAGGCTTTTTGGTGCGAAACTACGCGTGGTCTTTCTACATAATTAGACGATAGTCCGACTCGCAACCGTGGTTCTCAAAACCTTGATTCATCGCACTGAGTATCGTTCACAAATTTTCGTCATATTATTTAAAAGTATTCGCACTACAATAGTATGCATAAAGATAATTTTGTTCGGAAAATTTTATATAAATATAATTGAATGCATACAAAAAAAAAAGAATTGATCGTTACGATTAAATAATCACGATTGACCTCTGCGGATATTCGTCTCAAATTCATTTGCTTTCAACGCACGTGGTAATAGGTGTGATTAAATCAGATTTCCGAGATTTACATCTTTCCATTTCCTTCCAAAGAAAAGGGAACCACTGACCACGAGGGAATTTTTAACGCCGTCACTTGGAGTACGTTTCCCCTTTACACGCTCTGTCTTTTCTTTCGGCTGGCGTATGTCATTCGATCCCGCTCTAAATTTTGTTGAGGGGCCATACTCTCGATGACAGACGCCGGTCGTATCAACTCAGCCATCCCCGTACGCCAGCCAGCCAGGCAGAGAGTTTTCAGCATAGGTTACTTTTCAATATTAGCGACAAAGATCGTATTGTCTAACGAAGATTTCATTTGCTTCGACATATCGCCTCCCCGGCGGGAATCCATTAACGACCAATGAAGTGTGATGGGCTGTCCTCAAATTGGTCTCTTTTCCTTCTATTTGTCAGGAAATTTGTAAAATATTGCGAATTTGAAAGTCGATCTGAATTCCAAAAATCGCGGGACATTACATAAGGACTACCCTGTCCCTCAAATCAACGATTTGTTTGAACAAAATTAAGCACCGTCCGCAGGACAAGTAAAATTTTAAAACGTTTAAAAAGTTCGGCAAGTCATAAAAAATTCCCTCGAAAACATTGTTGTATTGATTTACTTTGATACAAATTATGGTTTACCTTAAATGCAATAATTATTCATTGCTATTCAGAGAATGGTTTTCTTATATTTTTTCCATTAATCAATTGCAGAAAAAATGTAATGTTTTATAAAATAGCCAAGTACAATTAATGTACGTTAATCTATCCCCAAAAAGGCGTATGTACTATGTTTACGACATGACGGATTGACTTTATTCGATTGAACTAAACTGCGATTGTGAAATAATTTCTAGGGTCGAAAAAACGCTCGGAAAGTCGGTCGAAAATGATTAGAACTCGAGATTGAGTGGAAGGATCGAAAAATAACCAAAACCAAACGATAGGGAAGAATCACATTACATTTGTCAAATGTCATTGAATTTTAGATTCGTCGACGCGTTTTTGCATGGCGTCGATTCGAAGTTAAGAACCGACTAATAAAAGGCCATCTTAGCGTATAAAGAGTACGTGATGTGTTCGTCAGTAGAGTCGAAATTATTGAGGTCGAAAATTTATTTTTTATTACTTAGCGTCGAGACGCCGCCGCGTCTCTTGATCGTTGACTGCCTTCCTTGACTAAAGCCTATTATAAACTTGCGATGAATCTCAAAAAAAGATATCTCGTGTAATAAATTCTAAAAGGTTTCACGTAATTGTTGCCTTTTTGTCCATCGGGCGACTATTTGATGTTTTTTTTAACTCTTCGTTGACACATTTACATTTGCCTACGATTTTGACACACTCGGTCAATTTCACCCGGATAGTACTTCATCCACCTGCGATTAACAACCCTTTGGTCAGTTTGACTAGAAAAAAATCAAGGTTTCACGTCAAACATTTCTTAATGTGCCTGCATATTTGAAATTCAGGAAGTATAAAATTGAAATGTTGTAAAAAATTATTGAAAATTTTTATTTTTGGCAAATTGAGCATTTTATTTTGAATTCGTCCCGGTAAATATGATCCAGTGTGTAAATGTAGAGTTAAAGGAGCCCTATTTTTACAAGCAAGAAGAAACTATTGCCAATTGCACTCAAGCCTAGCAGACGTAAAGCAAACAGAATTCTGTTTACACATTAATACATATATAAATATAATGCTAATAAATTTGAAATATTTTTTATTTAACAACAGCTGAATCTTCAGCTACAAGATGACACTGGCGGAGACATTAGCAGTTTCATCACAAACGGTGAATGGGACCTGTTGGGTGAGTGTCGCTTTTTAAATCTTTTGCCTCATTAACGAGCCGAAGTAAGTTATGAAACCCCCGTTGCCTTTTTCACAGCCCCCCCCCCCCCTTATTCGTCGCCAGTCGCGCCGTGTACACTGCAGTCTTTCGACTCACGACCTAGGCATTTAATGTGACCTATTTCCTACTACTCGGAGGATCTTTCGACCCACCCATTTCGCATTTGGATAACTTCTTTCCCTTTTTATACGCATTGAAAGCAGCGTTCTCAATTTTTTTTATGATTATATCCAACTGTTTTTCAGACATTCATTGTTGAATGTAAACATTTTCGAATGCCGTGTCTGCGGTAAAAGAGAAATTATATGAACATATATTGGGTCGTCATTTTGTTCAACCTGAGTCATAATTTTAAGAAAAATTACACGAAATTTTCCAAACATTCCTTTGTTTTCTTTTCATGCAAAAGTCAATAAAAGTATTTTTCAGCTGGATCAGTTAACGTTTGAGAATTCGGTGTAATCAAATGACCAAGATGTAAAAGTATGAGAATAAAGAGTAATATTTTTTATTTGGAACGATATATGGGGTCAAACATACCCAATAAATTCTGTATGCAATTGCATTTTATTCAGAATTAAAAATAGTAAGAATCGATTCTCCAAAATATACTATAGCTTAACAATGTCGAAAATGTGTTTACAATTTTATATATTTTTTTCAAAAATACATGAAATGCGTCAATTTTTAGAAAAAAAAAACAAAATTGATTTTAACGAATAAGTGCTCGTGAAGCAATGTTCAAGCATTTTGTACGTAATTGTTTCCGAAATTATTCTTCGAGACGAACAAACCACCCTTATTTATGTCGATATCATTTTTCTTCCACTGTTGAAGGCGATTGGAAAAAAGAATAAAACCTTGTAATACTTTTAGAAATGTATATCTAGACAATAGTAGAGATGATGATTAATCAAAAATCATTTATGTCTCTTGTAAAGTGTCAATAAAGATTTCAATAAATCAACCGTATAAAAAATCGTTGGGTAAAAAGTTCGTTGCGTTGATATGGACTAGGTCATGTATACATGCAAAAGCAAAATCTCGAAACAAATTTCGGCGCCCAAACAAACCCAAACAAATTTCGGCGCAAAATGGAACACTTATAAGATCACTGTTATATATATATATATATATATATATATATATATATATATATATATATATATATATATATATAACAGTGATCTTATAAGCGTTCCATTTTAGCGCCGAAATTTGTTTCGAGACTTTGCTTTTTTTCAACATTCACTTCGTATACATAATTCATGTAATTTCTGCCACAGGAGTGCCTGGCAAAAGAAACGAAATATATTACAACTGCTGTCCCGAGCCTTACATAGATATCACATTCGTCGTAATTATACGGAGACGGACACTCTATTACTTCTTCAATCTCATCGTACCCTGCGTCCTAATTGCCAGCATGGCGGTGCTCGGTTTCACCCTGCCACCTGATTCTGGCGAAAAGCTATCGCTGGGCAAGTACTCCAACCAATAACTAGAATAATTATTTTCTATAAGGCCTACGTAATAAGATTTATAATTTTAATTGGGTATATTTTTGTTCAACCGATTGCCTGAGTTTGTCCACGGAAATGGAAAAGTTTTTTTTTGTTTTAATTTTTTTTTAAAGGCTATTCGAAAATTTGAAAATAAAAATACATGTTTTTCATGGAAGCATAACATTCGTAGAAGATTAAAGGGGAGGTACCTTTAGCGGAGGGAAAAAATGAATGATTTTATAATTTTTTTAAAAAGAAATATTTTTTCGCCATTTTTGAGGCGTGGCGTATGTTTTATTACTACTTTTGGCTGTTATATGGTATTATTTTTAATCTTTAAGAATGGCAGAGGTATAAGACAGTGCGTCTTCTAAACTGGATCTGGCGGATGTTGTCAGACGGCGTGACACGTAGCGTCGGAGTAATTAATCTGAAAAAAAAATCAACGAACATTTTTTCCTTCAGTAAGCCTCATACGCAGAATATGAACCAATAAAAGTGAGGAATGTTGAAAATAAATTAAATCGAACGCTTTAAAACAAACGATTGAATTTTCTAGAAAAAATTCCTACATTTTGCAAAAAAGAAATAAGTTTTTTTTTTAATTTTTCAAAAACGTTTAGAGTCTTGTTTGAGACAATCAGGTTAGCAAGTTCTCTACCAAATTTAATCAGAATCGGTAGATTAGTTTTTCAGTTATAGGTCACGCCAGTTGTGTAAACGCAGTTTAGAAGACCGTGCTATACCTCCACCATCTTTGAAAATTAGTAAAAAAAAATACCATGTGACGGCGAAAAGTAGTAATAAAACATGCCCTACGTCTATAAAATGGGAAACAAATCTTTCCTTTAACAAAAAATAATGATAATTAGCTAATTGTTTCCTCGCCTGAAGGTATCTCCCCCCTTAAGGATGTATCGCCCGTATATGCTCTACCAAAAGTGAGTTTCGGCGCGAATTTTCAGTACTTTGAGATAAGATTAAATTTTTTTTAATTTCAACCACATTCAAGACGCTAAGAACATTAATTTCCGGTAATGATAATGTAAAAAAGTTATGATTGTTGAAAAAAAATTGTTCAACAAATGTCCGGTTAACTACTTTTTTATATTATGAAATGAATTCGTAGATTTGTCTGGATAGGTATGTGTTTTTTAGAATTTTCTTTCGATTGTCATTTTAATTGTTTTAATTTAAAGCAATCGCTGAAGCGTCACAAATTTTCCATATGTTTTCGGAGCAATGTTTTATATTAAGTCCAAGAAGTGTCCGGGGTATTGAACGAACAGTGCTATAGATACAGTCTCCCAAAAATTGAAAAGCCAGGATTTTAGAAATAGATAGAAAGTTTATTTAAAAAGTATTCAGAAAAATATCCTAATCCATTTAATATCACAAAACATCAAGTTTATCGGAGATTTTTTTTAAATTTGTGTTTAAACAATTGATTTATACATTTTTGGCATTTTTATTATTCAAAACCAATGTTCTTAGCATCTTCAATACAGTGGATTTTTTTTCAGATTTTAATGTTATCGCCAAGTACTCAATATTCTCACGAAAACTCACTTTTGGTAGAGAATGTACAGGCAATGGCCTTTTTACGCGATTTCGCCGATTTTTGAAGGTACTTTTCTGGACGCGGTTAAAAAAAATGACGCACTATTGACAACATTTTTTTTTACTGATATTTTATGCACATGGTGAAATATTAACAAATGGCAGAGATATAACATAATGAAGCAATATATTTTTTTTTGCGCGCGCGTTGATGGCGAAAGTTCCCGGCATCGATGTGGATGTCTGAAAAAATGAACATATGTATAATTACATAATGAATGTATCTTCAGTGTGAAACAACAATATCATTTTTTTAAACATTATAATAAAAATTCGGAACTTAAAATTTGTTCACTCAATTTTCTGTCGATATTTTATTTTTTATATTTTTTTTTGTCATTGGAATTTTTGTCTCTGTGGTTCACACGATAGCTGATGATACTAAGAATATGTTGTAGAAATTTTGAAGCGATCTTTACCTTTTCTCAAGAGTTAAAACTTTCACAAGGTTCAAAAAGGTGAATCGTGGCAAAACGGCGTTGAAGTTGGGGGTTGGGCGCGCCGCGTGGTATCTATTATGAATGCAATCTTGGCCTTATTTAATAGCGTCCTGCACTATATGTGGGGTCTTCCTCGGCCTCCAAAACGTCTCCTGCATGTTTTTTTTGTCGTTTCTGGCGGCAATCCTTGCTTTCTTTGTTGCCTTTTCAGATTGAATTCCACTGGCAGTAAGGCGTAATTCCTCCAGATGTTCGCACGATTTCAACAATGGTTGAACCACTCCATGAATCTTTCGGAGCAATTTTCCAAATCTTAGAATTCAAACACTCGTTATTATTTTGAGTGAATCCTCCTAAACATCTCTCCAGTAACTCGTCGTTACTAAGTGCTTCGTACACTGGTTTGATCGCTTCTGCCACAGTTTTATCGAGTGCAGGCTTATGGGTGTATGAGTCGAGCATGTTTGCGGCTTCGGCTTGTCGCCACGTGCACCAACTTTCTTTGCCAGAAAGACAGTTGTCATGCTGAGGATTTTCATCGGTTGAGCACTTGTGATAATATGTTGCCCAGATTTCTTTCTTCGTGTTATCCATAGACGTGCAATTATTTCTCACAGCCAATCCATAAAATACTGTCAATTCGTGAATCAATTTTGCAGTCAATTTGCCTCTTCCTCCGAGACCTTTTGTTTGTTTCTTGACGGTGCGGAGTCTGCTGCCCATTCTTTTTTGAATATGACCAATGCATTCTCGTATACGGATGATAATGTTCTCTCCATACGGATGGGCTTCTGTTATGCTCTTGAATGTTTTTGCATCGCCATCTCCAACATAATACAAATATTTTGTACCGTGAAAATCTTCAGATCTGCTGAACATTTCAACTATTTCATCTTTCCAGAACTTCCTTCGTGGTTACTTGTGCATTTATCTTCATGTTCTGCGTACCATTCTTCATATTCTTTTGTTTCTTTTTTCACTCCACGATTGGCAGGCCTTACAAAATGATGACTTGGCGATAATGTCGACAACTTTCCCTGAAAAAATCCGATGAGCGTCGCTCATGCAGCGCCCTGCAGCGAAGAAGAACCTCTTTCTCTCCAAGAACCATCCCCGGAGACGGCGATTCCATTAGCGTCTTTGGTGTTCTCGTTTTCTGCCGTTATTTTTGTTCTTCGTCAGCTCCCATTCGTATAGACGAATCTGCAACTTGTTTGGCTGCATCTCGTATTTGTTTGGTAATTTTGTCTTAGAGCGTTTTACTTAAGCATTTTGGGAGATTCATAATACCGCAGAAAATGTTCATTCCCGTCAATTCAACACCTAATATTCGCATAGCCAACGTGAAGCTGCGATTGATTTCATAACGATAACTTTTAGGCGAAGGACTCGAACTTATCTCCTTTGTTCGCACTTCTCGCACTTGAAAACTAAGGTAAATCCAAATCCTCTAACTCGTGTTTCAGAGAACTTGATGTCACTGCAAAAGTTTTGCTCTTTACGAGAGAAACAATTGCAGTGAACACGGATAGAAAATTTACGATTACGTAGCCATGTGCGCGGTCAATATCTACATCGAGTGCTGTCGAGATTTTTCTTTCTCTGCAGACGCCCTTGTGTTTAGTTCGGCTTCCGATTTTTTCGTATACTGATTGCCGTAAAAAATACGTTTTTTACGAATGCCTCGGCGTCCTCCCATGAGTCGTGAACCCTTCCTATCTAAACTAGTATGGGTTTCTTCACAATCACTCATGTTGAAATATAACTGTCTCAGCTCACAATTTTGTCTTGCCTCTACAATGTCTCAATTCGGACTAAATCATTTTACATCCTCCTCCTGGTTATATGCTTGTGCCGAACCCAAAAAAACCGTTACTTTTATCATAGACCAAACCGACAAAACCCGTTACCTTTACCGTTACATGATTCTATGTAGGGATAATAAGTGAACAATAGAAAAAGGTAGTTGCCGATCTAGCGCACCTGTCTCCGTATAGCGCGGCTGGTTACCGCAGCTACATGCTTGCTTCCAAGAAAATAAAAGTTTTTACGCTCTAAATGCTGCAACTTCAACAATTTTTTTAATTGTTCAATTCTGCAAAGATTAAAATATTCCTAACCGTTCATGCTAATGAAATAAAAAATAATTTAAAAAATACAAATTTTGAAATTTTTCGCGTATATAAGGCCTTAAGGAAGTTTCATTTGATAATCGACTGCCTGTTGGAAAGCGGCTAACTATTACAATCTGGAAAAAAAAAGTTTTTTCAATATACGGTGATCAGAATAAAATACTAATCGAATGGATAAAACGAATTCCAAGAGCCGACAAAAACTTCACGAGCACGTTTGACCCGTGCCGTGCTTTATCTGCTTAGAGTCCTCGTTACTTCTTCATAGCTGAGCGCAATCTCCCTTTTTTCTTCTCACTGGTCCAACGTGCTCGAGGTTGTTAAGCGGATTGATTACAGAGGATATTCCTACTATAAATTTTATGCTAATTAGGAAACACAATGACATGGCGTCCCTTTATATTTTACTTTTCACTTGCAGGGGTAACGATTCTCTTGTCTCTCACCGTGTTCTTGAACATGGTAGCCGAGACAATGCCAGCAACGTCTGACGCCGTGCCGTTATTGGGTATGTTGATTACTTTATCAAAAAGAATCGCTATTATACATAACTAAAAAAGGAATTAAATGTGAATATGTCGCAACCCTTTGGATTTGTGTGTATAGGGTGTATCATGACATAACATCTCAAGATCGATAGCTTGATAACAAATGTTTGCGCATAAAAGTTGTACCGTTTTGGAGAGGAAATAAAACTGTCGTCTATTGGCAAGTTTGCTGCTACAGCTGTCAAGATTATCGATATGTTTCTTAAGCGGACCTTCAGGCGAGAAAAAAATTGCCGATTTTCATCATTTTTTTTAACAGGAAAGATTTATTCACCATTTTTGAGACTTCAAAGGAACGGTTGCGAGGTCGATCTCTCTGATTTCGATGAAATCTGGCATGCTTGTAGAATGGGTAAAAATAGGCGACACGTATTTTTTTATATCTGCGGAACCCGGTTTTTAAGGGTTGAAACGCACCTGCAGAAATTGAGGTGTTTTTAGGTTTCGTCGATAAAGTTGTAACGGTACGAGATATGAAAATTTTCAAAGTGTTACAACGTTTATTTTTGTGTACTATACATTGGAGATGAGAACAATAACGTTATCGACAAAAAACGAAAGACATCACTATTCACGAGGGTGCGTTTCACCCCTTAAAAATCGGGTTCCGCAGGTATAAAAAATACGTGTCCCCTATTTTTACCCATTCTACAAGCATGCCAAATTTCATCGAAATCGGAGAGATCGACCTCGCATCCTTTCCTTGTAAGGGTATTTTGTATTACTACTTTTGGCTGTTGCACGGTATTTTTTTATCAATCCTTGAAAATAGCGGAGGTATGGCCACGGTCTTCTAAACGAGTGGCGGTGGAAGTTGTTAGACGGCGTGACACGTAGCGTCGGCGGAATTAATCCGCTCAAAAACCAACGAAGATTTTTATTTTATTAACACTCATAGGCAGAATATGGAGCAAAAAATAGTGAGAAATGTTGAAAATCGATGAAATGGTATGGTACATTTAAAAATAATAAAATAGTTTTTTTTTTCATTGTCAAATAAATTCAGCATCATGTTTTAGACAATAAGGCTAGAAATATTCATACAGAATTTCATCAGAATCGGTTGATTGGTTTTTCAGCTATACCGTCCCAGATAGACGGATGTACCTCATACTGGCATCATATATATGTACGTCATCACTGCGGCACAGAACGTCTCACAGCTGTGTATCCCTTATGAGTGCTCCCGTTGAAGTCATATTTGCATCACATGATGATTCACAATAATACATCCAAATGAAGCAAAATTTCTTCTCATGGGAATATGCATGCAGTGAATTCATCAAACTAGCAAATTCGCCTCACGAATATCTAACAATAAGTGAGTGCATATGGGGCTCATATGGGTGTCACGGCGTGAAGAAATTGTAGTGCTCATACGGAGCTTATATTAGCGGCATGGCGTGACGTAACTATGCTGTGCTCATACGGAGCTCATATTAGCGGCATGGCGTGACGTAACTATGCTGTACTCATACGGAGCTCGTATTAGCGGCATGGCGTGACGTAACCATGCTGTGCTCATATGGAGCTCATATGAGTGTCATAGCGTGAAAAATAAAATAAAATTAAAAAATGTTGATTAAAAAAATCTGGTTGGATTTTTATGTCCGCAAATGCTTTATTTATGTTCTTGCCTATATGATAAAGGGATTAAAACGTATCCCGCCTAGTTAAATTTTGTACCTACCTAGGGTTTGAACCTACGTCTTCTAATTCGAGAGATGAGCGCGCTACTTACCTAGCCATTCTAACACTTGTGCAAACTTTCTTTGTGTCTGCCTATTTGTATCATTCTGGATTTGTATGCTTATCGCCGTCATAGGATGTATCACCGAGAAACACGCATATCTCAGTCATATTACGCTCATGGGATGTATCACTAAGGAATATGAATATCCTCGTTATATTGCGCTCATCGAATGTATCACTGAAAACATGCATATTGCCGTTATGGAATGTATTACTGAGAAACACGCATATCGCCATCATATTGTGCTCGTGGGATGTATCACTGACAAAATATATATATCGCCGTCATATTGCGCTCAAAGAATGTATCACTTAGAAACATGCACATCGCCGTCATAGGATGTATCACTGAGAAACACGCATATCGCCGTCATGTTGCGCTCATCGAATGTATCAATGACAAACATACATATCGCCGTCATATTGCTTGCATGGCATGTCTACTACCAGTGCTAACCCAGTCAATTCATCAACACAGTCATTGGATGACTTCCATATGAAGTAAAATGTGCAGATATTCATTGTGGACACTTGAGCGCAGCGATATGAGTTCAACGTGTTCCAACGTGCGATGCATTTGTAAACGACATATTGACATCAAAATGCTTTGTACACTCACTATACTAAATGAGTTCGCGGCTTTGCATCGTGCCATGTAGTCAATGTGCTGTTGAATTGGCTTCATTAATTGTATGCACAACGTTATAATCATGACTGTTTATCTGGGGTAACGCCAGTTTCGAAAATGCAGTTTAGAACCCAGATAGACGGATGTACCTCATATTGGTATCATATGTACAACATCACTGCGGCATAGAAAGTCTCACAGCTGTGTATCCCTTATGAGTGCTCCCGTTGAGGTCATATTTGCATCACATGATGATTCACAATAATACATCCAAATGAAAAAAAGTTGTTCTTACGCGAATATGCATGCAGTGAATTCATCAGACTAGCAAATTCGGCTCACGATTATCTAACAATAAGTGAGTGCCTATGGGGCTCATATGGGTGTCACGGCGTGAAAAAATTGTAGAGCTTATACGGAGCTCATATTAGCGGCATGGCGTGACGTAACTATGCTGTGCTCATACGGAGCTCATATTAGCCGCATGGCGTGACGTAACTATGCTGTACTCATACTAGCGGCATGGCGTGACGTAACTATGCTGTGCTCAAATGGAGCTCATATGAGTGTCATAGCGTGAAAACTAAAATAATCCAAAAATGTTGATTAAAAAAATTTGGCACGATTTTTATGTCCGCATATGCTTTATTCCTGCCTATTTTATATCCGCATATGCTATATTCATGCCGTTCCTGCCTATATGATAGATGGATTAAAACGTATCCTGCCTAATTAAATTTTGTACCTACCTACGGTTTGAACCATGTCTTCTTATTCGAGAGCTAAGCGTGCTACCAACCTAGCCATTATAACACTTGTGCGAACTTTATTTGTGTCTGCCTATTTGTATCATTCTGGATTTGTATGCATATCGCCGTCATATTGCGCTCATCGGATGTATTCCTGACAAATATACATATCACCATCATATTGCGCTCATGGGATGTATCACTGAGGAATATGCATATCGCCGTCATATTGCGCTCAACGAATGTATCACTTAGAAACATGCATATCGCCGTCATAGGATGTATCACTGAGAAACACGCATATCGCCGTCATGTTGCGCCCATCGAATGTATCGCTGACAACATGCATATTGCCGTCATATTGCTTGCATGGCATGTCTACCACCAGTGCTAACCCAGTGAATTCATCAACACAAGTCATTGGATGACTTCCATATGACGTAAAATTTGCAGATATGAATTGTGGACACTTAAGCACGGCGATATGAGTTCAACGTGCTCCAAACGTACGATGCATTGGTAAACGACATATTAAGATCAAAATGCTTTGTACATTTACTATACTAAATCAGTTCACGGCTTTGCATCATGACATGTAGTCAATATGCTGTAAAATTAGCTTCATCAATTGTATACACGGCGTGATGACCATGACTGTCTATCTGGGGAAGTGCCTGCTATACCTCCGCTATTTTTAAAGATTAATAAAAAGAATAGACATAAATATAAATAGGCATAATTATAAATTACTGAAAATTTAATTCTGTGCTGTATAAAACATTCGCTTAGGATTCATAATAATCATCGATAATGTTATTTTTTCACATTGGTAGTAACACAAAAGTTTTTCTTATTTACGTAATACGAACATGAAAATACAAAACTTCGCTCTTTAATTATATACGTTATGAAAAATTAGCATCTACAGAATAAATCTATACGTCGTATGCATTTTTTGAGGTTTATTGAAACAAATTCATCAACCGTAGTTTGGCTCAACTGGACCGCTCTAACCTCCTTATATGATACATACGTTACACTTGTTAAAATTCTCGACACCATCGTTGAATCAATTACTAATGCTCTCGAATGTTCTGTTCGCAGGAACGTACTTCAATTGTATTATGTTCATGGTCGCAAGCAGCGTAGTCAGCACTATTCTCATACTGAATTATCATCATCGAAACTCGGATACCCACGCGATGTCCGAATGGGTAAATTTATCTCTCGACTATCGTCAAATGTGCAATCATAGTTGCACGATCATATTAATTTTATATACGATCAAGAAAGATGGGAGAGCGGTCTGTAGTCGTTAAAGTATGTTCCGTTCGAGCACAAAAAGGGCCGAATTGTCGCACTTAATCTATTTTCTAATCGATTTTCTTTCCCTTTTTTTTACTCTGTTGTGTACTTCCATCCGATCAATATGTATTGCTCGCATG
This sequence comes from Ophion obscuratus, assembly GCA_964007375.1. Taxonomy (NCBI): domain Eukaryota; kingdom Metazoa; phylum Arthropoda; class Insecta; order Hymenoptera; family Ichneumonidae; genus Ophion; species Ophion obscuratus. The sequence continues at coordinate 53,422,339 of OZ023315.1, forward strand.
AGGACATTGCTCAGTCTGTATTGTTCCTAAGATAAATTTTCTCTACGAATAACGACCACGGACAAGCAATATTGAGGGTACTAATAAACGCTCTCGTATTTTTCAGGTGAGACGCGTATTTTTGTGCTGGCTGCCCTGTCTATTGAGAATGTCCAGACCAGTAGCCAAAGATGAGAAGGATGCTACAAAGTCCCAAAAGCCGTCGCCAGTCACTGGTAACTGCTATCTTAACGTTAAAATAAGCATTATCGATACTTTTTCGGTTACGAGAATTTTAAAGATGGTAGAAAAGAGTATTTAGGAATTATCGTAGTTTATTCGTAAAATACATTTTGAAAAATTGCTTGTTCTTTCGACTGGCATAGTAGCGAGCTTGGAGAAGTCAATAATCGATGGAGCCAAAAGAATAGGGATTTTGTACAACCTTATGAAAACTATTCTCTAGATGAATTCGGCGTGATTTTTCTCGTGCTTGGATTTTTCTAGACAATTTCTGGCGTCATGCTTGTGCAGATTTTTTTAAGGAGGTTGCTCAGGGTCTTTGCGGGGCAGGCGGTAAGAGGAACGCATATGCTTAAACACGGGCGCCTGTAATGGCTGCCAACCCCGAATAAGCAAATTTTCGGTTACGTAAAATAAATACCTTTCAGCTAATAAAAATGTCAAATGCATATAATTGATTGTTGAGAAATGTGATTAATCTTTTTTTTATTTATTTACATCGCAAATAAGTTATTAAACAAGTTGAAATGTGGCACTGAGCTCAGTAACTGGCATCACTGAGCTCAGATACGAACGCCACATCGTAAGCGCATAGCTGTCAAATATCCTTCGCGAATTCCGTTTCTTTGTTCGGCGAAAATGAAAAGATGGAAGGGAAAATGCAAACCGAAAAACAGTACAATCGGCGGTTGGAGCAAGTACAACCTGGGAGGCGGCGGAAATAAATAGTTGAGCCGGAAAATTAATGAGCAGTCGAGGGTAGACGCGTAATTGATTTGAAGGTTATGTCGAAACACATGCACTGCAGCTTCTGTAATGAATGATACAAATAATTTAAATACTCTTTATGAAACCGCGGTACGAAATTTATAACGAGGAAGCAATGTTTCGTGCGTTCCAAATTTTGGCACCTATTCAAAATGGCCGACTTGCCAACATGTAGGTTGCCACGCGCCGTAGGGCGCTTTATCGTTTTACGCGAATCAACTGAAATTACCTGTTTTATTTCACGAAAATCTCGATGACGAGGGAGACAAAACGCTTTACTGTTCGTTAAAATTATTCATACCAATCACCAGAATTTTTGCCACCTATTTCCATTCAATTCTTACTATTTTTATTATGTTGCGACAGTCGTATTATAATTCTCATGACGCTTTTGCTATGTCCCCCGTGTATAAGAGCCTAACTTCATTAATTAATTGCCCAACAATCACGCAGCCGAAGTACTTAAAATTTTACTCCTGTTCGCAAATATCCTCAATAAATTTTAGCAAATTCTTACTATTTCGTGATAGCTGAGCAACCTCCTTAAATCGCATTTGGAATCCAAAAAATGTTGAGTCGTCAGAATGAAATTTTAAACAATATTACTGAATCTGGATTTGGTAAAAAGATATCGATAGTTTTTGTCCGCGAAAAGTATGAATCCAGGATTGCTGCGATTGAATTTTGCAAACGATCGGTGCAAGATTTGAAGAATATCTAAGTTATTGAATTCACAAAGATTCAATAAATGCTTCAGCTTGCTATTAATCGATAGTATATTTTTCGATAGAAAGATTTATCGATAGATATAATCAATAGTATCGAATTTAGGTAGCATCCGTTAAGAGGTTCGTGTATTAAAGAAGTGTTTATTGTCGGTAAATGTATTACACTGTATCTTTCTCAAATTCAAAGATATCGGCCGGTTTTCATTTCGGATAAATAGAGTATGACGATAGGGTGGTTTGAAAAAGATTATGCAACTTGAAAACTTATACATTGCTTCCATATTACATTATCTCGTTCATAAACCATTATGTGTGCGGCTACGATGTAAATGGTACCATGGCAACAGGCCAAACGTTGTGAGCCCATGCGAAACGTACCCCGTGCGAAAATTGAGTTAGCCTAATCTGGAAACACCATCAGTCAGTGGCCAGTTAAACTTTGCTACCGCGGGACGTTAAGGAGGTACGGTGATGACCACGCTAGTAAACTAAGAGTCTATTTTTCGCCATAATACCGCTACGTTTTAGACATATGTGTGTGGCCTATATTTCGAGAAATATTTTTTAAGTATTGAATTTCAAGCTACTTATTATTTTTATAATATGAAAACAAACGTAATAATCTACTACTCGACTTCAGTAGTATGGCATATCGTCGACGTTTAGCATCGTTGCATTTTCGATAGCTGTCATCGGTCCCACGCGCTCGGCTTATTATTTTTGGTAGCCGGTAAACATGGAGAATGAAAATAAGTACTGTAGAAGTTTATCAAGAGAGTAACAGGATTGTACCTGAAGTCCAGTTTAGAGACAAAGGTAGATTCTGTCGGACAAGAATTAGAGAGTGAAAAGATGTTATTGCGAATGCAAATGAAAAACGTCGCGTTGACGTTAACCTCAATATCCAATGTCCAATCTGTCCGAAGTCAAAACATATTTCATCGATTGTTATGTTATTTTTCTCTTTCCTAATTTTCACAATATTTGCAGATATAAAAACGAACGTTCATTTTATATGACGGTTTTTCCATGCTGAATTTACATATAAATGCGTTGTATGCATGTCGCCAGAAAGATTGAGATGCCTTAGCTATACATAAAAGAACTTTGAGTAAATATCGACGAAAGGCCTTTTATAATCGATTAAAAAACGTACGGCTTCACACAACCATATTTTTAATTCGCGTTGAAAATATCCGATGGAAGAATCAAATTTGCGCGGATATCCGGCGTTGCCACACTTCGAGCAAGATGGCTGCGGTTACGTCACGAGACGTCTCTCTCGCCGAATACTTCGGTTTTTCGCGACTTTATTTCTAAATTTATTGCTTATTTCTGCGGTGAGCTTTCCAATTCAAGTTGCCTTATTGATCACAACGAACCAACGAACGCAACCGTCAGTTTTTTTTACGCGTGTCTTGGCTCCAAGTAGCACAAAAAAATCGATATATGAGAGGGAAGGCACATTTTGTCGTCTACGTGTGACTAATTGACCAACTTTAACAATTAATAACTCGGAAACTGTACGGTAAATCTCGCGGAAACTCCGCATACGCATGGACAAAGCTCTCGACAGTGTTATTTTAAAAAATCGGGCTTTTATCTTGGACTCGCTCCAATCACCGTACCTCCTTAAGGAAGGAGCTACCTTAAGGATTTCTTCAGGATTTTTAAGATTTAGGGTATGATTTATTATTACTTTTTGTTGTTACATGGTATTTGTTTTATTTATTAATCTTTAAAAATGGCGGTGGTATGGCACGGCCTTCTAAACGGGTTGCGGCGGATGTTGTCAGATGGCGTGACACGTAGCATCAGCGGGATCAATCTGAAAACAAACCAACGAAGATCTTTCTTTCTTTAACACTCATACGCAGCATACGAACCAAGAAAAAGTGAGAAATGTTGAAAATCAATGAAATTGTACGTTTTGAAACAAAAAGATTGAATTTTTTGAGAAAATGTTCACCTTTTGCCACAAAAAAGATTTTTTTATTTTCAAAAAACATTTAGGATCATGTTTTATACAATAAGGTTAGAAAAATTTATACTTAATTCCATCAGAACCGGTCAGTTTGTTTTTTAGCTATACGCCACGCCAGTTTTCGAAAATGCAGTTTAGAAGACCCTGCCATATATCCGCTATTATCAAAGATAATTTTTTTAACTATGCGACAGCCAAAAGTAGTAAGAAAACATACCCGAAGTCTAAAAATGGGGAAGAAATCTTTCCTTAAAAAAAGCATAAAAATCAGCAAATTTTCTCTTTGCCTAACCCTTCAAGTGCACACTGGGTCGTTTTGACCCCATTTTTAACGAATGTTGGAGCACTTCATTGTTGTTTTTCTTAACAAATAAATGTTAACCATAAAATAAGGATCGTTGACTACAAAAAACGTCTATAACAAAAAAATGCATATTTTTCGAAGTGGGATCGTTCAGTAATCACGTGAGGTTTTTTGGCCACTTTTTGAGCCCCCCCCCCCTCCCCCACGGTAATATGTGGTGAGGTTTCTGTTATCGAAACCCCCCCCCCCCCCTATTTGAGCCTCACGTAAATTATGGACGACCCCATATCCCCATGGGGGAGGGGGGCCAAAAACCTCGCGTGATTAAAGGATGATCCCTATTTGAAAAATGCATGATGTCCGATCGACCCTACATGCAGTCATAGGCTCGTGACGTTTTGTGCAGTCGAAGGGTACAGGTGTTGATGCTGGTTTGCCCATATAATGGCCAAATTGGGTACTATTGTGGAAATCCCTACCAAAAATTCCATAACTACCCCCAAAAGGCCCTTTTGGTGTCCGTACTTAGGCCATAGTTTTAGTCCAGCTCCCCTGTCGTTCCTCCATTGCAGTCCGGTCTGGCACTTTTATCGAAATCTACTAGGGAATGCACAAATAAACCCTCAAGGGTCTCGATCATTATTGTAGTCCAGTAACAGAAACGAAAACCCAGTACTTTTGAGCATAAAATATGAATTTTTGACTGGAGGTAGATGGTTGGATACTGAAAGTAACTCCAATACAATGTTGTCCCTCAACTCGCCCCAACCCTAAGCAATAGGGGTTGAAAACTTAAAAATTGCCCTATTTCCAACTGGAAATGTTGTTCCGGTAGCCGGATCACTGATCAGGCAGGTTTGAAGATACGGTCCGGAATACTGTAGAAGCGCCCACCTCATCTGTGCTGGATATTTACTGGACCAGTGAATTGGGAGTACGGGTATAATAAAGACAAACTGATCAGTCCTGAATCAGGTAATCTTGCGAGGACCTTGTTAGGGTGCCGAAGTCCGTGCCCGATCGGCGCCGTACGTCTGCCGGATAACCTGATTTGAGGCCAAGAAAGTAAACAACTGAGTTGCTGCGTGCATAATTTCGGCAAAATTCTAATAAAAGTAATATGGTGTCCATGCGGACGCCGTCATCATCAAATCAAGATGCAAAGAACGAATAGAAACAAAATTTGACGTTTGCATCTCAGGAATACGATGCTTTTTTTCTTCCCTTCTCATTCGTTTATTTATGTCATCATCAAAAGGTAATCAATCAAATCAATAAAATTAAATTTTATTGGCACAACTTAACATTTTTTTTTACAAAGTCAAATCAGAAGCCTTTTTTGCAAATTCCGGTCGTAATACTCTAATGGGAATATGTAAAAACGTGTGAGTTATTCTCACAGCCTAAATAGGCAGAAAAAATCCGGTAAAAAAAGAGTTATAGTTGCATTGCAGCGATGCAATCTTCAACCCCATGAGTAAAATCATTGACATTCTTTGGAATATAATTAGAATGATAAAAATATGCAAAGAAAAAAAAGGTTTACACAAGTGCTGGAATGGCTAAATAGGTAGCGCGCTCAGCGCTAGAATTAGAAGACGTAGGTTCAATTCCGAGGGGCGGTAAAAAACTTCCACGAGGCAGGATATCCCGTGCGGAAAACTGATAGGGCATCCCTAATAAAAATAAGGGCCTTTCAGGGCTTCCCCAGTACTTTCCCTAGTAGGGATTTCCACAATGGGCCCAGACTTGGCCATTATCGGGACAAACTTGTAGGGATTTCCACAATAGGCCCCGACTTGGCCATTATGGGGATAAACCTGTAGGGATTTCCACAATGGGACCCGACTTGGCCATTATAGTGATAAACCCGTAGGGATTTCCACAATAGGCCCAGACTTGGCCAGTATAGGGATAAACAAGTAGGGATTTCCACAATAGGCTCAGATCTGACTATTATAGCAATAAACCAGTATAAATAGCTTAGGCTACATGGTTGATGGTATTTCAATTATTCAAATCGATTATATACATCGATCGAATAATATTATCGAACGCAAATTGGGCAAAAGCGTAAGGGCATTAGCAAATAAAAAATCAACGATGAACACAAATATTCAAACAAACATCAGACAGTATTTATTCATCAAATTAAAGAAACCTTTTACATAGATACAAACAATTACTCATGGTTTCACTCATACATGGAGTAATGCTAGCGCATAAGTGTGAACAGTCCCAACCGGTTTTCTCGACATTTTTATAGCAACTAATTTCCGCTCAATACTAATCATAGGGAAAATTATTTCTTCTGAAGACTTCGCTGATATTTCCCATTCATAAACTTTATCTGACTGTGTAGGATAAGTAAATAAATTGGTCTTTGTTTTCCAGATCTTTCCCTCAATGGAAATAGATTCTAGTGATGCCCATATATTTTTTTTATTTCCACTACACATCCATTCCTTAGAATGGATGTGTAGTAGGCGTATTTTGGTGGTGTATTTTTCCCCCGTGATATATTGATAGTTTTCCGTGATATATTAATGATTGAGAATTACTTATTCAATTACTTAATAATTTCCTAATTAAAACTAAGATAATATTACTTTTATTGGAGTCATTAATACTTTACTTTATACAGCGGCCATATAATGTCGCTCCTTCGCGTTCTGTACCCTTACAGACTCATTTCAGGCTGTGACTATAACTATAATCAATGTGATAATCTTATAATTTCAAACTTAAGTGTTACGGGCTATCACAATTCTAAAAAATGTTATCATAGTGGATAGTTCATCAATAATAAATGTTTGCAGTGAAGAGAGTTCGCCTCACATTATTTTTTGTATTAATTTTGTCATGGCAGTTTGTTATATGCACATGAACAATTACATAAAAACAAATACAGATATCCTCCCTTTTTTCGTTCCACCACGACCTTGGAAATCTCACGGGCCGAAATCGAAGCCGATTCCTCAACATCTCAAATACAGATATACCCTGACGCATTTAACATACACGTATATCCACTGATACGGATATTTTATGGCGCTAAAATGGTTTTGATGAGGCGCCATTGAGGCAACTTAGAAGGCCCCGGTCGTTGCACCTTTAATGGCCCTTGTTGACAAAGTGTGACCGGCCGCTAACGGCCATCATGTGGCTTCCAGATTAGGGCCCGAATAAAGTTAGGGGAATATTATTGGGGCCCGATCACAGCCCCAACTCAACTTCCGCACGGGATGTTTTATTCCAATTATCGTATATGCAGGATCATAAATAACGCATATGGAAACAAAAAATACTACCAGAATTTTTTTATTCTTAATTTTTGGATTTTCATTCATGTCAGGCATAGATACGGCAACCGCATCAGAGTCCGAAAAGGTATACGGATCAGCCACGTTACCGGCATCCGCGTCATGGCCGGATTAAAAAAAGCGTTTCATGCCCGGTAAAGCTCTGATCCGGCGGCCAGTACCGTGCCGTGGTACGGAATACGGTATGCTGGATGCACCTCTAGTCTGCCTCGTGGCAACATTTCTACTCGGGTCTCGACAATTAATAGCCCGATGAAAAAAAGTTTTAAACGAAAGTGGTTTGGAATAATACAATTCGTATAAAGTTATCTGACTTCCAACCCCCTATATTTGAAAATAGCGGCACAAAAACAATTAGAAAATTCGGGATTGGTGCGTGTGCGAGCGGAGTAGACATATCGCGTCCCTGTCTGGATTGGACGTCAGATAACTTTATCCGTGTTTTATTATTCCAAACAACTTTTGTTTGAAAAAAAAAATTGGTCGGGTTATTAATAATCGAGGTACGGTGATTTTCAATTTTTCAACCCCTATTTCTTAGGGTTGTGGTGGGTTTAGGGGCAAACTTTTATTGGGGTTACTTTCCGTATGCAACCATCTACTTTCCGTCTAAAAATCATATTCTACGCTCAAAAGTGCTGGGTTTTGCTCTTTTACTGGACTATTGGGGATACCTTGTCAATTTTTCCGCACGGGAAGTTGATGACGAAGCATTATGCAAGTTTCTAATTTCTAAAAGGAAGTTCAGGTCAAAGGGGGCAATATTCCAAATTTATAAAACTTTCCGATTGCCTAATAAATTGCCACTCCCGTGAATTTTAAGGTACGAGCAAGGGTTACGGCGATCTCGAGTTACATCAACGAAGCAGCAAGTCGTTGCTGGCTAACGTGCTGGATTTGGATGACAACGCGCTAGCATCGCACAACAATTTGTTAAACAACGTTTATAGCACACCGGGGCCACATCATCATACGATGAGTCATGGCCACAGTCACATACACACGACGCCCCATCATCACCACAGCCACACGGCAACAACGACGCCGCATCATCAGCACGGTACGCCATTGCCGCATTCGTCGTATCCAGCTCATCCGATCGCCCACACGCCGCATCATCATCAGCATCCAACCGAAACCGGCGCACCGCCGGTCGATACTATTTTGCAGAGCGCTTGTTTCTGCGCGCGATACGAGCTCATACTTATACTCAAAGAAATCAAGGTAAACATGCTTATTGAGATACGACTCAGAATTCCCATACCTCCTCCTTTCCTTTTCCTCTCTTCTTTCAGCTGAAATATCCGCCATTGAGGTAAGGATCAACTTCGGTACGTTATCGAGAATCATTGGGAAATTAATTCCTACGCTAAGATATTGGCTCCGTGCGCTACCTCTGTCAAAGGCTCTTGAATTTGTATAATATTGTGATAAGTTGGAAAAATTTAAATTGCGCCTCGATTCCATTTAATTTGTTTGCATTGAATCAATTTGGCTGGCCAAAGACGCCAAGAAGCCTTTCGGTAAAATGAAAAAAGTAAGGAACATTTTCTTAGGGGGTTTTCTCACTTTAGACGCTAAAAAATGCTATTTTCATGTTTTTTTTATAGGTTTATATTATAGATGTTGATAGAAAAGTTGTTACACTTAACAAATACACTTTCGAAATACAGTTACATTTATTTATTTATTTAAGTCGCTATTTATAGACGAAAATAGTAGTTAAAAAGTTACCTAAAAATTGTAGATTGGCGCTGTTGATGAAATCTTGGAGATGGATCATCCGAAACAAAAATATCAAACGGTTTCAAATTCAGTATGTTAAGGAGGTACGGTGATGACCACGCTAGTAAACTAAGAGTCTTTTTTTCGCCATAATACCGCTACGTTTTAGACATATGTGTGTGGCCTATATTTCGAGAAATATTTTTTAAGTATTGAATTTCAAGCTACTTATTATTTTTATAATATGAAAACAAACGTAATAATCTACTACTCGACTTCAGTAGTACGCCATATCTTTGACGTTTAGCATCGTTGCATTTTCGATAGCTGTCATCGGTCCCACGCGCTCAGCTTATTATTTTTGGTAGCCAGTAAACATGGAGAATGAAAATAAGTACTGTAGAAGTTTATCAAGAGAGTAACAGGATTGTACCTGAAGTCCAGTTTGGAGACAAAGGTAGATTCTGTCGGACAAGAATTAGAGAGTGAAAAGATGATATTGCGAATGCAAATGAAGACCGTCGCGTTGACGTTAACCTCAATATCCAATGTCCAATCTGTCCGAAGTCAAAACATATTTCATCGATTGTTATGTTATTTTTCCCTTTCCTAATTTTCACAATATTTGCAGATATAAAAACGAACGTTCATTTTATATGACGGTTTTTCCATGCTGACTTTACATATAAATGCGTTGTATGCATGTCGCCAGAAAGATTGAGATGCCTTAGCTATACATAAAAGAACTTTGAGTAAATATCGACGAAAGGCCTTTTATAATCGATTAAAAAACGTACGGCTTCACACAACCATATTTTTAATTCGTGTTGAAAATATCCGATAGAAGAATCAAATTTGCGCGGGTATCCGGCGTTGCCACACTTCGAGCAAGATGGCTGCGGTTACGTCACGAGACGTCTCTCTCGCCGAATACTTCGGTTTTTCGCGACTTTATTTCTAAATTTATTGCTTATTTCTGCGGTGAGCTTTCCAATTCAAGTTGCCTTATTGATCACAACGAACCAACGAACGCAACCGTCAGTTTTTTTTACGCGTGTCTTGGCTCCAAGTAGCACAAAAAAATCGATATATGAGAGGACAGGCACATTTTGTCGTCTACGTGTGACTAATTGACCAACTTTAACAATTAATAACTCGGAAACTGTACGGTAAATTTCGCGGAAACTCCGCATACGCATGGACGAAGCTCTCGACAATGTTATTTAAAAAAATCGGGCTTTTATCTTGGACTCGCTCTAATCACCGTACCTCCTTAATGGCTATAGCGCATATCATACGTTTTTTTATATATGCGAAAATAACAAAGTGGCGGACAATTTTCGAAAAAAACGTGTTTTTTTTTCATTGATGTGCGCTAAAGCTATAGTTATAAAGAATGTGTGGTTAAAATTTCATAAGGATCTGTTTAGTAGTTTCGAAGATTTTATCAACAAGCTGTCCAAAACGGCTGTTTCGAGAAAAACGCGTTTAAGGTAGTTCTGTAGTTTTGGTCATATCTTAGGAATTGGCTAAAATCTAAGTATGGCGTAGATATGACCGTCATGGACTGAGGCCCAAATATTCAATTCGATTCACCGTTTAGTTCATGAGATAAGTGCAATTGAATATGAGCATTTTTGTACGCGATCCCTATACCTAACACGTAAACCGATAGGAGTTTGCTCCCATTTCTCGATATAGGTTCCAAACGGATCTTAGGATTGCAAAATAAAAACACACGTGTAGGCAGTAGTATTGTGGGATTGATTTAAAAAAAATGACAAACTTTGACCGTTTAGATTCGGAAATATCGACTTATGAAAAGTGGTAATGATGTTGTAAATTCACGATCCGACGTCCTTCGACAGCGAATTTTTGTTGCTCATCGTTGAGATTATGGTTATTCTCATCGCGTTTAACCGCATTTGGTTGACACATGGCTGCCACAGCTTACAGTTTTTCAACAAGCGCCTTTTTTCTTATAAACTTTCCTTTGTATCGCATTTGGGTTGACATTTTCACGCTTTTTTTATTTATATAAAATATTTCGCAAAAGACGGATCGTAGGAAATTCAATGCTATAACTGCAGGAAAATTGCGCTGTTGCCACGATTACAGCGCCGCTCTCTATACGAATATAAGACCTATCTATGCATGAGGTGCGAATGTGTGGGATAAATGACGGGTACAGCCTCTGTCATTTACAACTAACAGCATCGTATAGGGATTGGATGTTACTATACGCTTCGACCGAAACTTTTGGCCCATACGTGTCCTATAGAACTGCCTTAAAGTTTGTTTGGCTTATATAAATATATCAAAAAATTTTTAAATGTATTTCGAAAGTGTTTTTATTAAGTGTAACAATTTTGATATCAATATCTATAATATAACCCTATAAAAAATAACCTTTTTAGCGTCTAAGGTGAGAAGACGCCTTAAGGGGCTACATCTACCTGCGGGCTTGAAACAAATGGCCAAATTCCAAATTTTTTTCTGATAAACGGTTGGTGAAAAAGAAACGCATTGTTTTTGACACAAAGGTATAAATATAATGTATAATATATAATTATAATTTGTTTTAACTTGAAAATCTTAAAAAACAAAAGATATCATTATAATCTTTTTGAAAACTTAAAAATATCATATATAATTTCTATAGAAAGGTATGATATATACACTACTACAAAAAATTAAAGGAACGGAAAAATGTCTTCAATTTTGTAAGTGATTTTTGAAGCGCTGTATCTTTGTGAAAAATGGTCGTATCGAGATGGAGAAAAGCACTTTTAAGCTTTAAGTTTCTAGTTTCGAGATCTTTTGGCAAAAGATTTTTGTGAGCTACAGTTATCGTGCAATTATAAGAAGTAGGGAGAGAAAAAAATCAAAATGTTTTAGTTTTTTTCAAGGGTCCACAGACTCGGGATTTTTTTTTGTTGGTTAAATCAATGTATAGGTCAATTAGCTTATTTATTCAGCTTCAAATTGTTTTTTTGTCCTTCTACGTAATTTTTTTGCTATGGTATCCGACTTTGAATGAAAAAAGGTCCTTTTGTCTTTGATCATCGATATCGATAACTAATGATCGCACAGGGAATTGAAGGGGCAGCTTTGAAAACTTGAATAAATTTCCTACAAGAACCTTTCGTTGATTTATGAGATTTTTTCACCCTTAACATTAATTTGAAAAAAGTACGAAAAAAAAATATTTATATGGTTTTTCCGTCAATCTACCACTACTTTACTAATATTGATGGCAAGACTAATGTTGCCAAGTGTTTTTTTCGTCTTAATGAATCCCCAATAGCCCTGTACATTTTCAAATTGATCCACCGAACCGTTTTTCCAGACCGATTGATCAAAGTTTTACAAAATAATTAAAGGAACAAGTATATTGTTCTAAACATCGTGTAATCATCATCAAAATGAAAATACCTATATTTTTGGGAAATGCATTTTTTTGACCCACCTAGGTAGATGTAGGACGTTAAAATGTCTATTTTTGTTTATTTGTAATTTTGTTACAAGACGACAAAAATAAAGCTACATAATTCATTTTATTAAAATTTAACAAAGATATATTGTTGCTGCACAACTTTATAATATAACAAATTAAATTTTGTTTTCAAACGGAAACGAGCATAATTTTGAAGACCGGCTTCGAGAGAATAACTTACAGTATTAATTTCTGACCTCAAACTGAACCTAAGGGAAAACTGTTGGTATCTGCTGAACACGGCAGGGCCGTAGTTGGATAAGTTTAAACAAAAGTTTAAACTTGGGTCATGTTTCGTGAATTATTAATCAGAGTTATTGTGAAAAGTTAATTGATCAGGGGTGTTGTGAATTAATAATAATTCAAGCTCGTATCATAAAGCTCTTTTCCTTTGACGCCTTACAAAACTTCTTTGAAGGTAAAAATGCAGCTATCCATTCTTTGCGTTGTTTTAGTTTCCAATTCGTCGCAGGGAATTGATTAAATTCTGCATTTTCCATTCCGTCCGGTATTTTTGCAATTTATTACACAGTAACTGTCGTGGCTCATTTCTAATAAAACAACATTTTAACTCATATGTCAAAAATCTCGTACTGCGTTTATACAGATTTGACAGATCAATAGCCGAGTGTATTACAATTTTCATCCACTGCGGGTGCTGCGTTCGATTTTATTAAGTATACTCTGCACGGAGCCAATACGTACTTGGCTTATGTTGTGCGTGAATCACTACGAGCCATAAGTACCTGTCAAAATGACACATCTATAATGACTATTTTACTCGAACGAGAGAGCAGTCCTCGTTGAAGTCGCTTGTGATCTAACCGTTTTCGGGGTTCCGAAGCCCTTAGGAACCCTGATAATGTTTTCAAATCCGTCCGTCAGGCTGTCAGAGCTCTGAAGCTCCTGCAATTAACGACCTATTGCGCTAAAGTCAATTATATACATTTTTCTTTTCTATACATGAGAAATGGCCATAAAACGAAATGTACTAAAGGGTGTCTCAAAATGACCTAGCATTTTAATTTATTCATAAAACGTATTATTTATTTGAAAAGTACGAATATTTTTATTCTCCTATAAGGTACAAACATGGAGGTTATGTGTGGAACACTATATCTGATAAATAGCAAAACGGCATGGACTTGAAAGTCATATTCTTTCAGCAAGATGGCGCAACTTGCCACACTACGGACGAAACAATGCAGTTATTGCAGACGAAGTTTCATGGTAGTGTTATCTCGCGCCGCGGCGATGTTAAGGATGTATTGCCCGTACATTCCCTACCAAAAGTGAGTTTCGGCGAGAAAGAAATCAACCACATTTAAGATACTAAGGACATTCATTTTCGGTAATAATAATGCAAAAAAGTAATAAGTAAATTGTTGAAAAAAAGTGTTCAACAAATGTTCGGTGAACTACTTTTTTATATGATAAAATGGATTCGTTGATTTTTCTGAATAGGTAAGACATTTTTTTTAATTTTCTTTCTATTTTCATTATAATTGTTTACTTTTAAAAAATGGATGAAGAGTCAGAAATGTTTAATGTTTTCGAAGCAATGTTCCATATTAAATTCAATAAGTGTCCGGGGTAATGAACGGACAGTGTCATAGGCACAGCCTCTGAAACATCCAAAAAACGGGACTATCGAAAGAGAGAGAAAATTCTTTAAAAATCATATGTATTGAAAAGAATATCATAATTCATTTAATGTCATGAAAAAGCAAGTTTACCGGAGATGTCTTGAACAAATTTTTGTTTAAACAATTTATTTATACATTTTTGAAATCCTTACTATTCAAAACTCATGTTCTTAGCATCTTCAATAAGGTTGATTTTTTTCTGATTTTAATGTTACCGCAAAGTACTTAAAATTCTCACTGAAACTCACTTTTGGTAGGGAATGTACGGGCATCAATGTAGGGAATCAATACATCCTTGATTGGCCACCACGATCGTGCGATTTGACGCCATTGGACTTCTTTCTTTGGGGTTTTCTGAAAGGAAAAGTGTATGCCAATGATCCACAGGCCATTTGGGAGCTCAAAAAAGCAAGTGGACACACCGTTAATGAAATTAGTCCGCAATTATGCCAAAATGTTATTGAAAATTTCGTGAAAAGAGTAAACGCTTGCAAGCACGGACGATTCGGCCATTTATCGGATATTGTGTTCCACGCATAACCTCCATGTTTGGAGTGGATATGTGTTATGTGTGGATATACACCACAGGGTGGCATAACCACCGTATATTGAAATAACAATTTCATGCTTCTCAAATAAATGATACATTATATTAATAAATAAAAATAACAGGTAATTTTGAGGCACCCTATATATCGAGTACGGCGTCGTTGAATAGGCCATGCATAAACCTATTCAACACTTCAAAAAATTTCTACCACCAGTTGCACACTGTGAGTTCATTAGGCCGTTGGCAAAGTGGCCCCTCTATTCTGCGATCGTCTGGTCTAAGCATCTGAGACAATTTATGAAAATAGAATTGGGCGTGTACTTTCAAGTGAAACTATTGCGGTTAATGTAAAATAATTACTTTCGGACAAATATCATTAAAGTTTTTTAATTTGACAAAACTTTCGATGTCAAATTTTGAAGAACATTCGAAAAATTTCAGGCCGTAATAAATTCGTCAAGTGTTAATTGAATCTAACAATACGTGCGTGGCTAAGGAGCTATGGAATCCGAACTTAAGGTAGTCGTTTCGCGAACCCGAATACAATTAACTTATTTTCGTCTAAAATGGAGTAAGTACCAGTAGCTGAACCGGTAAAATTTCAAACCAAGTTACCAAACTTTTAATGAAAAATGACGACTCTAAAAATCGTCTCACTTAGGTATACGGCACTTTATAGATGCTTGATGTAAACTGCTCAACGTGCGTAAAAAATTCGAACGATTCCGTGACGACAATAAAAACAGGGGATCACCGACTGTTGAAAAAAAAAAACATTAATGATAATACGTGAAAAATGTGACTAGCACAAAAATTTTCGTAGCACTAACTTTTCGAAAGTATAAATGACTAAATCTACTAAATTTGCACAAAATTTTCCATTCCAGGTCATCGTTGGGTATAATAATTTATTGTGATTTACTTTTTTTAAGCGTCACTGTAATTTACCAATGATTTAGAAGGGCCTCGTTCACGACCCTACTAAATTCGGCTCTCCGCAAAAGGAATACCCGAATACACGGTTCAACATGTACTTGGCTGTTTTATTTTTCACAGCACGAAATTCCAAGAGAATCGAGGATCGAGAAAGCTATGGAATCCATACTTCAATATAGATTCGCCCGTCTCAACATCCAATGTCTATAGTAAATCCTTGACGTCTTTCTGACGTTTTTTAAAAGAGGATATGCCAAAACCGTATACGCAAAGTCAGATACCTAAGCTTTGGGCTTCCTTGAGCCCTGAGGTAGTAAACATTTCGAAATTTGTCGATCTTTTCGTTTTCATACGGAATGATAACTACAGCTGCAAAACGTAAAAATTCGGAAAAAAACTGCCGGCATTTGTGTACAACTCAGGTTTTTCAGCCCAAGTCGGCATTCCGTACGAAAATAAAGAGATTGCAGAATATCGAAATTCTTCGATATTCGGGGCATTTTTATGACAATTTGCTTCGGGGCACTTTTATGACAATTTGCCACTTTTAAGAAAAGTTGGTTGTAATTGTTGTGCTTATAGACACTACCGGCGAAAAGTTTCCGGACAAAAATTCAAAAAAGTTCCGACACGATTTTTTATGCCATTTCGCCGATGGTGGACATAAAATTTTTCTAATTGTCTCTTTTTTTTTAAAGTCAACATATCTTTAGAAAAAAAAATGTATGAAGCTTTAAAAAAAAACGAAAGTGAAGCTTGAGCTCCCCTCTTTATGATTACGGTCAAAGAAATGCATTTAAAAAATGTTGTCTGTGAACGGGGTCCACCAGAAAGGGAACAAAAAAGGCGGAAAAGGGTGGTTTTGGAAAAAGGATACTAGTCGTAAAATAATAGTAAAAAAATTATTTAAAAAACGAAATAAAAGTGAACTCCTACCCTTTAAAATGCCGTTTATTAAATTAATTTATGTCGACTATCATCGAAATGACATGAAAAATCGTTCTAGAACTTTTCCCGAAATTTTCGCCAGTAGTGTATATATACAGAGTGTTTTATTATGAATGAATAATCCTGCAACTGTCGATAGATCAGATCATGTCCTACTATATGCTGGAATTTCGGTTTAGTATAAGTCCCGCGGTTTTCGCGATTTTGAGCTTTATGTTATTAAAAAAAAAATCGTCTGCTTTTGGTTTTTCGCATGGCATTTCTACAAATGATATGAATTGACAAAAACTAAGCAACTTTTTTAAGTAATTGGCACGATATGCCTAGAACATTCTTTTTTAAACCGTAGGCTATCAAAGTAAGATGTTCGAATTGGTTTCTACGAAAATTCTGCATAAGATCTTTTTTTCATAAAGTTTCCTTGACATTTAAAGTTAAAAAGAATACTTTTCTACATAAAACAAAGAACCAAGAGTATTTTCTACTTTTAACTTTTAATTTTTTACTTTTTGTAATGCATCATTTCATTACACATTACATTGTAATGGGTGATGAAAATCTTTCACGTTACAAAATGGAATGTAATGAGTAATGGAATTTTTTACAATACTAAATATATTTTAATCATTAATGAACAGTTTTTACATTACAAAATATAATCTAATGAAAAATGGATTTTTTTTACATTACTGAATGTAATGTAATGGGTAATAAAATATTTTTTTATTATCCATAAAAAAAGTAACGAATACTTTATTACTTTTTCATTATAAATTTTGCAACCCTGGTGGGACATGATCTGCCCTATCGACAGTTGCAGGATTATCCACTGATAACACGACACCCTGTATGCATATATGCAAATGTGTGTGTGTGTGTTTTAGGGGTTCTAGGGACTTCGAGGACGTTTAAACTGGCTTATCATTTGTTATTATTATTTTTATTTATTTGTTATTATTATTTTTTCAATTTTGGGCAATCAATCCTTTTGGCGCCACTTCGCTAGTCCGTGACAACAAGTAGATACTAAGCTAACAAATTCAATATAATATAATCTCGTGGTATACAATTTTCCATAATTATACGATGAAAGCCCTCCCTGTCGAAAAAAGGGCGGATAACAATTACAAAAGATATCGAAGAGATAAACATAAAAGAAGGAAAAAATACGCCAACTCCAGTTCGTACGTAACGTGCGCGTGTGCGTTTTCGCCAGTCGTCCGTATCTCTCGTCGTTGTGCCTCAAAAACCGATGGAATACGAAAGAGGCCGAAAATGGGAGAGAGAAGAAGGAACGAAACGAATTTCCGTTCCTCTTTTTTCCACCCGTCATCCCTGACGTTGATGAGGAAGATGCCAAACGTAAAATCGGAACGATAAAAAAAAAACAGAAAAAAAGATCGATCGCATCGTTTCTCTGTTTTTTTTGCAGATAATAACGGATCAATTGAGAGAAGCGGATGAAAATACGAAGATAACGAACGACTGGAAATTCGCGGCGATGGTGATCGACAGGATGTGCCTAATCATTTTTACTTTGTTCACCATTATCGCCACTATCACCGTCCTGTTCTCAGCGCCTCATATTATCGTCACGTGATTCAGAAAGCCAAGGTCTCCTACGACATGGATAATCACGGTGTTGGTAGTGATGGACGACAGTGAAGACGCGAATCAAGAGGACGAAACATTTTGCAGGGTGAGGTGCGAGGGAAGGCTCATTATTGCTACAAAGGACGATTACAATTTACGTGTTTAGAGCTATTTTCGTTGTCGCGTGGAAAAAAAATTATAATTCGCGCAGCTGCCCACCGATAACACCCCTGTTTTCTATGTTCGTAAGAGTCTCGGAGTTTTTCGACAATGGCGCGAAATGGGCTGTTACGTAGATCACGTGGTTGTTTCAGGTGAACAAAAAAACAAATTTCGAGAGTGGATCGGTGTTTATTTAAACTCAGTAACGTTAATCGAGGGATTGCCGGGTAGGATTTCATAAATAGATGGCGTTCTGCGCTTACCATCGAAAAGGGTACATCCGATTATCAAGTATTGGATGCATTACCCGTACATTCCCTACCAAAAGTGACTTTCGGTGAGAATTTTGAGTATTTCGCCATGACATTAAAATCTGAAAAAAATCAACCGTATTGAAGATGCTAAGAACATTGGTTTTGAATAATAAGAATTCCAAAAATGTATAAATAAATTGTTTAAACAAAAATTTGTTCAAAAAATCTCCGGTAAACTTCATTCTTCGTGACATTAAATGAATTATGATATTTTTCTGAATACATATGATTTTTTAACGAATTTTATCAGCATTTCGAAAATCCCGTTTTTGGAATCTTTCAGAGGCTGTACCTATGACACTGTTGGCTCAATACCCCGCACACTTATTGGATTTGATATGCAACATTGCTCCGAAAACATATGGAAAATTTGTAACTCCAACAATTTTTTTTAATTAAAAAAAATTAATTGAACATGGGAAGAGAATTCTAAAAAAAATCAGTCCTATTCAGAAAAATCTACGAATTCATTTTATCATATAAAAAAAGTACTTCGCCGGACATTTGTTGAACAATTTTTTTTTTTCAACAATTTACTCATAACTTGTTTGCATTATTATTACGGGAAATTAATGTTCTTAGCATCTTCAATGTGGTTGATTTTTCTAAATTTTAACCTCATCGCAAAGTACTTAAAATTCCCGCCGAAACTCACTTTTAGTAGGGAATGTACGGGCAATACATCCTTAAGAGGGGCAATATCTTTATGCGAGGAAAAAAATGGCTCATTATCGTGATTTTTTTTTAACGAAAGATATCTTCACCATTTTTGAGACTTCAGGCATGTTTTACTGCTACTTCTGGCTGTTACTTGGTATTTTTTTTATTAATCTTCAAAAACGGCGGCGGTATAGCACGGTTTTCTAAACGGGTTGCGGTCGACGTTGTCAGATGGCGTGACACGTAGCTTCGGCAGGGTTAATCTGAAAAAAAAAACCAGCGAAGATTTTTCTTTCATTAACCCTCATACGCAGAATATGAATTAAGAAAATGTGAAAAATGTTGAAAATCGATGAAATGGTAGACTTTCAAACGAGGAAATTGAATTTGCCTAAAAAATGGCTACACCTTGCAGGAAAAAAATACGATTTATTTTTCATTTTCAAGAAAATTTACAGTCATGTGTCAGACCGTGGGTGGCCAACCCTTTCAGTATACGGGCCAAATTTCAGAAATAATAATTCCCATACTCCCATAGTAATGTTATATGATGCGAACGCCGCATGGTGTAATGTTCTTTTGGTGATACGTACAATAAAAACCAAACATTTATGTCCATTCGACCCAGCTCCGCGGGCCACAATACGACCTCTGGCGGGCCGCGGGTTGGCCACCCATGTTTTAGACAATAAGGTTATTTATTTTAATTTTAAAGATTTTTTTATTTTAATTTTTAATGTTTTATTTGAAAAAGTTGTTTTTATTTTTATTTCAAAGATTCATACCAAATTTCATCAGAATCGAGCGATTAGTTATTTGGCTATACGTCAAGCCAGTTTCAAAAATACAGTTTGGAAGACCGTGCCAAACCTCCGCCATTTTTAATGATTATTTTTTTTAAATACCATGTAACAGCCAAAAATAGTAATAACAAATACCCCAAGTCTCGAAAAAAGTGAAGAAATCTTTCCCTTAAAAAATAATTATGAAAATCAGCAAATTTTTTCCTCGCCTGAAGGTATCGTGGTTTTGTGATGTTGTGATGTTATCGTGGTTTTTGTCACGAATAGATCAAAGGTTGAATAAGCATAACGCGGCGGTTTTCTCGATTCTCGTCCATTCAATACCAAGGAATAGATCATTCATTGGTACAAAAGCCGACGAGTTCGTAGAAATTGACCCAAAAACTTTTTTTTCCGTCAATCACATACGTGATATCAATCGAGTGTTCGGATTTATTGTACAATGCTTCATGCAGCTTTGCCACGTGAGCAGATAAATTTCGTTGGTTTTTTAAGTAAACGGCGAGAGTTAAACTGTGATGTAACTGCGGTGCACATATTGAATGTTGGAATTTTTGTAAAACAAAACTCTACTCAGAACTAATGTGTATATATCGAGCAGAATACTTTTTCCACGACCGCAAAAACATTCCGAATGATCTCTCGTTGAGAATTTTTTAATGGATTTTTTTTCGCTTGTGACATAGGCGGATCAGAATTTTAACAATAAAAAAACAGGTAAGATTCACACGAATAAGAAACGGATGTCTCTGCAACTATCCTGGACGATACATAGCATATATATATATATGTGTGTGTGTGTGTGTGTGTGTGTGTGTGTGTGTGTGTGTGTGTGTGTGTGTGTGTGTGTGTGTGTGTGTGTGTGTGTGTGTGTGTGTGTGTGTGTGTGTGTGTGTGTGTGTGTGTGTGTGTGTGTGTGTGTGTGTGTGTGTGTGTGTGTGTGTGTGTGTGTGTGCGTGCGTGTGTGTGTGTGTGCTTCGTGGCACGAACGGCTCTATGTCTGTAAAATGGTCAGTGCAAGCTTCTCATACTCCCTGCATATTCAATTAATCTCAGTTGTTCCCCACACGCAATTTTCTACTTTGATGCTATGGTCGAAAAATCGTGAAAATCACCTGATCTACGACTGTACCGAAATTTTACTGTAAAATATCGTAATAGCAAAGGTGAGGAAAAAAACACACGGAAACTGAAACGCCAAAAATACGGTAATTCTTTATAAACAATTATTACGCCACGTGTGATAGATGAAAAAAATAAGAATTAATTTCCATCATATATCACCGCTGGAGACACTCGAGCATACAGACGCGCACGTGGACACGAGAAAAATCATTACACCAAAAACAAATAACAATTAATCATTACGGCTATCGTTTTACGCCCTTGATGTAATTATTATCATTTATTAACCGCTGCGGCTAGCCGTTCGGTTACCGGACGAATAAGCTATGTTATTCGTCCCGACAGCGGTGCAGTTCACGCAATTCACGCTATACAACGCTGCAAACGAACAAACCCAAGCAAACAAATCCGAACAAAACAAACACACCCACAATCCCAACCCAAACAAATCCAACAAACCCAAACAAAATTATAAAGATTTTATTCGGACGAATACGTGTAAATTATTCGTCCAGATAGTTTGTTTAATAATTTAAGACATTCTATCCGAACAATTATATAAATGTTATTCGTTTGGAAAGTAGCTGGCATGAACCACAATAATATGTACGCCTACTGGAAATACGGCGTGAACTGAGCTTCCATCCGAATGAATAACAAACGCTTGTTCGTTCGAGAACCGGGCGGGGAGTCACTCTGTTTATTAAAACATAAATTTTAAAGAAAAATGACGAATTGTCGTTCGTGCTCAGGTCGACGTGAGAAAGAGATCGTACACTGTTCGTGAGAGGAATGAAACAAAATGAGAAGACGAAAAAAGAATTCCAATACACCTACGCACATAAGTATACCATACACAGAAGATTTAAAAAAAAGTTAACTGTGCAATGGAACATAAAAGCGCACACATTATATTCTCAACGCAATGAACTGCCAAGGTGATTCAAATGCCAGTGGATTTTATTATCCGTATCACTAGTACATAAAGTATGACAACTATGGAGATTTATATTACGGTTATACGTGATGCGCGATTTGAAGGACCGGGGGGGGGGGGGGGGGGCAAAAAAGGAACGGGAATGTATAAAAAGAAAAAAACTGGTAAAGGGATGACAGGAAAATAGGATTGTATTCTTCATTAGGTTTAAGCGAGAAAAGAAAATCTACGCGCAATGACAGAGGGGAAAGAATCACCAAAACTTCCCCTATAGATAATTAGCTTTCTTTTAGTTATTAAGTAATATTTCACTTTGTACGTACATTATTATGTATGTACGTACACGCGTGTATATATACCCGCACATATATACGTAACATTGACATATGGGCGCGCAAGTATATAAATAATCTTCTAATATCGTGAATCGCCCGAATCTCTGAATTTCGTTTGTACTCGAAAAAAAGAATCATAGTTTGTAATTTTTCGGGCGCGATAAGGAAAAAAGTGAAATAAAATCGCGAGCCGTATAGAAATCTTTAACAGTGCACGGCTCATTTCGGCAGTATTTATTCCGCTTTCCAGCCACATCGCTTCTCTCTGCGGTTCTCATATTTCGCAATATATCTGACAACGGGCGGGAAATATTGCAGCAAGTATAACACTTTTCGGGAAAAAAAACATTTGCACGATCAATAGAGATTGAAAGTAAGCTTCAAATTCTGTTTGAAAGAAATAAGGATATAGTTTTTTTTGTATTACAAGTAATATTTGTACCACAAGAATGATGATTTTTTTATCATAAATATAGACTTTATTAAATGAAAAAGCATGTCTATATATTTTACTCGTATGCATGTATAGTAAACGTTAGAAATCTTCATTTCTGTAAAAAGAAACTCTATAGTATATTAAGATTGAATTTACAATTTACCAACGTGCAAAATTAATTTATAAATCTAGTTTCGGAAAGCGGGAAGTAAATTGTCGACAGAAGCAATATAAATATTGTATCATAGTTATCTCGTACGTTTTAACTTTTAACCCGCTTTCCGGTTGAACGCCACGCTCTTTAAAGAGTGCCGAATAGCGATGATTATACATAATACGGAGAGCTCACATTGGATTCATCCGCAAAAAAGCATTAACCCTCGAATAATCATTACAAATGAGAATAATAAGCATTAAATTAAAGAAAAACAAAACGAACACGTTACACACTGAATACAGAGTCACACGCAATGCACAACTTGCCCAAGCACATTAAAAAATTTCGGCTTCTATATCATTTATCCATATTATTGCGTCCTCAAAATCCACACTAACAAGGAACATCACTCAGGTGTCGTTTTTTGATTTTGTTGAAACTTATATACGTTATGAAGCATTGAAAACTAAGCGACACGTATTTTTTTTATCGGCGGAAAAACCGCTTTAAGGGGTGAAACCAGCCCTCGAAGAAAGGCGTGTCAAGTGGTAATATTGCAGTATTACCCACAAGCAGTCGACTGATCGCAATGAAACCAAAACGAAAATTCTTCTAACCCAAAGCGATGAAAAATCCACTAGAGAGCTATCGCAAAAAAAATAATTAAGGGGACAATCGCCCCTATTTCGAGGGCTGGTTTTTCCGTTGATAAAGAAAATACGTAACGCTCAGTTTTCAATGCTTCGTAACATATATAAGTTTCAACAAAATCGAAGGTTGACACCTGAGAGATGTTCCTTGTAAGACTATTTTCTATACATATTGTATATATTACCATTTGATTCAAATTCGAACAGTAAATTAGTTGCCATATACTGAATGCACCCTCTACATTTTTGATCGATCGTCTGCACCGGGATTTCTACTACTAACAAGGAAACGTTGCGAGGTCGATGTCTCCGATTTCAATGAAATTTGACATGCTTGTAGAATGGGTAAAAATAGGCGACACGTATTTTTTTATATCGGCGGAACCCGATTTTTAAGGGTTGAAAAGCACCCTCGAAAATTGGGGTGTTTTTCGTTTTTCGTCGATAACGTTTTAAGAGCACGAGATATGAAAAAAATTCAAATTGCAACAATGTTTATTTTTTGGTGTACTATACATTGGAGATGAGAACGATGCAGATAGCAACAAATTTCATATTGTTTATTGCAAAAATGCAATTTTTTTCAACCGTATATCCGAGAATTTTTAATCGATTGGGACGTAAATTTGCATACATGTAAAGAATGGAAAAGTGCGGGTACGGATTTTTTCTTTTTCCGATATCTTACAATTAAGGGGTTGAAACTGCCCGTCGATTTTTTTGCCGAGAGCATCGTATAATCAGCTAGCTTTTTGGCATTTTGGTCTAAATTCACATCAATATATGTTCGTGTTATAACGCAATTGCATGTCTATAACATTCCAGCCCCCCCCCCCCCAACGCTCCTCCTCTCGAAAGGCAAACGTTCAAAGTTCTTACCGTGCGGCATGGACGAAAATTTGTATAAATAAAAAAGGGTTACAAAGAAAGTACAATCAGTCAAAATAGTCGATACACATTTTCTCGTTTTCGAAATAAAAATAAAGTTCGAAGGGAAAGAATGTTGTATTCTTCGACTACTAGACGTTCATGATGATAATGATGAGTACAGCAACAAATGGCGTGTTGTTTATTGCAATAATTCGTGTATTACTTGCGAAAAATCACTCTTCAGTTTCCCACTCATATGGGCAGAGGCTCGCAATCACGCACTGACTGCGTGCTTCGGAAAGCAACTGGATTACAATTGTATATTTACGACGAAATTCCATTCCGCTCACCGTATCGAAGGCATTATCTGCAGAGATTACAGCGTTTTTGGGTTACCGCTGCAACTCACGAACAGAATGATGCAAACATTTTTATCAGCTTATAACGCAGCATAATTTAATCTTTATCTTTAACATTAATTTCACAAACAGCAGAACCAATGAACGAAAGAAAGAAATCTTCGCAAAGAGCGACTACGGGGCAAAGGGCGACTCTCATGATAATCTTGAAATCGCCTTATTAAAGATCAATAGCAATTCTCGTAATAACGTGTGATGTCGTTATTTTTTTCGGGTGTATTTATCAATTGAGTTTCAAGTCATATAAATTCACCAACGATCATTATTGCTGCAGCTACGACGGAGGATCCAGCCATACATTTTGAGTTCGAAATACAAATAAAAATGTACGTTATTCCGGTGAATGTCATTCAACTTCTGATCATAGCGATAAGTGCTATGAACTTGCCTCGCTCTCCAATCACCGAACAGGAAAAACTGTTCAGTAATGATTTAGAAAACATGACCATTGAAGCGATGGATCAACCTATGAAAATGTATGTCGAAACTGGTTTGGATTTTCTGCCACCAAATGAAATTCATGAAGCAGCCGCAATAGAAGATGACAGTGAAGGAGATTGGCACGGACAACGGTACCTAGATAAAAAAATTGATGAAAATGTATGTGCCCAAGATATAGAAGAATTGAGTTACGAAAATAAGACAAGAGCTGTAGATTACTGGAGATCCGGGGCAAATGGAAATAGAAA
Organism: Ophion obscuratus; assembly: GCA_964007375.1. NCBI lineage: Eukaryota > Metazoa > Arthropoda > Insecta > Hymenoptera > Ichneumonidae > Ophion > Ophion obscuratus. Next base: position 53,448,119 of record OZ023315.1, read on the forward strand.
GTTACCATCTGTTCAAACGAAATTCAAAAAGGTGAAATCAGAGCCGCAGTTGCGCCGTTGGGCCCATAGTATAAATAAGGGTGGCACCTACAAAGAAAAGTCAACAAAGATAGCTCACTACACGTTAAACAATTTTAATGATGTCTTGGACAAAAGGCTGCCTGTCCATGATATAGATCTTCGACGATGGGCCTTACGTGCACGAGAAATTCTAGAAATACCGGCCGTAAATTTCCAAGCATCCACTTCTTGGCTAAGGACATTCAAAAACCAACATGGAATTGTGTCACGGAAGATTACCAAATATGTAACAAGACAACAATTATTAAACGCTGATACACTTCGAAACAAAGCTACCGAATTTATAGAAATGGTGAAAGTCAACATAGCCGACGTTGGGGCTGAAGACACATTTAATTCTGATCAGAGCGGATTCAATTTAGCGCTATATATAGGTCGCACATTGGCGAAAGAAGGGCAGAAATCCGTTGAGACAGTCGTGCAATCGAAAACATCAACAACACACAGTTATACTATACAGCCTTTGGTTTCTGCGAGTGGCAAGCTTTTGGTACCTATGTTGATCGTTTTAAACGAACCTACTGGCAAAGTTGGTCCTCGAGTGGAAAAAACTATGTTCAGAGCCGAAAATATATTTCTACTGGCTTCGAAATCTGGAAAATTGACGACTAATCATTTCAAGCGATGGTTCCAAGAAGTATATATTCCCAATACGGGTTCAAAATCGGTAATACTTCTGGATTCTTGGAGCGGTCAATGTCCAAATGCATTTAAAGAAATGGATATGCAAGGGAAATATATTAAAGTTTTAACCATTCTAGCAGGTAAATATATTGCACCAGTTTCATTAGTTCTGTAGACAATTATTCCATATGATAATTAGTAATTCCTGCAGGTACGACTGGAACGATACAGCCCCTTGATGTTTATGGCTTTTGTGTATGGAAAAACTTCGTCAAACACTTTTCTGACGCAGTAATATTATACAATTACGACGTCAATCTGCATTTGAGAGCAATAAAATTATAATCTCTTACACACAACCAGTTTTCTTCTCCACGGTTTACAAACCTTTTCAAATATGCGTGGTAAAAAAGCGGGTACGAAGAAGAAAGACCACCAAACTTCGAAAATCCGGTAGAATTTTGCTTTTCACAAAATGTACCGACATGCGATATATGCAGCGAAGCCGCTATTATCACTCGTGCGTGGTGTAAGAAATCTTTTTGTTTCAAACAATTTTATCATGACTATCATTATTGTAATAAGTATAATCCATAAAAAACAGAGTTCAAACGTTTCCTAAATGAGTAAGCGTGAGAACACTTATCCGATTGTGTTGTAATCTTCAAAGGCAGTACGTGGGGGGGGGGGGGGGGGGGGGGGAGAATTTCTTCGTAAATATACAATTGTAATCCAGTTGCTTCCCGAAGCACGAAGTCAGTCCGTGATTGCGATCCTTGCTTCTGCCCATATTAGTGGAAAACTGAAGAGTGATTTTTCACAAGTAATTCACGAATTATTGCAATAAACAATACGCCATTTATTGCTGTACTCATCATTATCATCATGAACGTCTAGTAGTCGAAGAATACAACATTTTTTCCTTTCGAACTTTATTTTTATTCTGGCCCGTTCACGAGCTATAGAAAGAACGAAGTTTTTAAGGGTGCGTTGACCCCTTAAGAGTATCGTTCCGCCATAACAAGAAAATGTGTATCGACTATTTTGACTGATTGTACTTTCTTTGTAACCCATTTTTATTTCTACAAATTTTCGTTCATGCCGCACGGTAAGAGCTTTGACCGTTTGCCTTTCGAGAGGGGGACCGTAGAGGGAGGGGCTGGAATGTTGCAAATATGCAATTGCGTCATAACACGAACATATATTGACGTCAATTTAGACCGAAATGCCAAAAGGCTAGCTGGTAATACGATGCTCTCGGCAAAAAAATCGACGGGCGGTTTCAACCCCTTAATTGTGAGATATTGGAAAAAGAAAAAATCAGTATTCGCACGTTTTCATTCTCTACATGTATGCAAATTTACATCCGCATCGATTAAAAATTCGCGGTGATACGGTTGAAAAAGTTGCGTTTTTGCAATAAACAATATGAAATTTGTTGCTATCTGCATTGTTCTCATCTCTAATGTATAGTACACCAAAAAATAAACATTGTTGCAATTTAAAGTTTTTTCATATCTCGTACCGTTAAAACGTTATCAACGAAAAAAGAAAAACACCCCAATTTTCGAGGGTGCTTTTCAACCCTTAAAAATCGGGTTCCGCCGATATAAAAAAATACATGTCGCCTATTTTGACCCATTCTACAAGCATGTCAAATTTCATCGAAATCGGAGACATCGACCTCGCAACGTTTCCTTGTAAGTGATTTGACAGTTTTTCATAACATCTTGAGGGGGCGATACCTTCAGGCGAGGAAAAAATTGCTGATTTTCATGATTTTTTAAAAAAGATCTCTTCACTATATTTGAAACTTAGGGTATGTTTTATTAATACTTTTGGTTGTTGCATGGTATTTTTATTTCTCATACATTTTTTAAAATGGCGGAGGTGTGGCATACCCTTATAAATGGGTCGCGACGGCGTGGCACGTAACGTCGTCGGTATTGATCTGAAAGAAACCAACGATTTTTTACTTCACTAACACTTATACGCTGAATGTGAACCAAGAAAAAATTAGAAATGTTGAAAATCGATTAAATGGTAGGCTTTGAAACAAACGATTGAATTTTGCGAAAAAATGGTTATATTTTGCAATAAAAAATAGGTTTTTTTATTTACAAAAATATCTATACCAAATTTCATCAGAATCGGGCGATTAGTTTTGTTTGGGTCACGCCAGTTTTAAAAAAGCAATTTAAAAGACCCTGCCATACCTCCGCCATTTTTAAAGATTAATTTTTCAAAATACCATGAATAGCCAAAAGTGGTAGTAAAACATACCCTAGGTCTAGAAAATGGCGAAGAAATCTGTCCATTAAAAAAAAATCTCGAAAATCAGTAAAAAAAATTCTCCCCTACGGGTATTTCCCTCCTTAAACATTTTTTCACACTATTTCGTGCGTAAAACTGCCACTAAGTGATGACCATAGGTATATCCCTATATTAAGAAGTATTTCTTTAATTGCAAATTTAATAGCAGAGGGGAAGACGATCGATTAAAAATTTGGAGATTGTATTCAGTACATGACAAACAATTTATTGTATAAATTTGAATCAAATAGTAATATATCGTCAATTGTCCCGAAACTCTTTAACTACAAAATTAATCATTCGAATGTTTTTTATGGATCGCTATAAATTATTCGTTATCGACTCTTCGATTATCATGGCTCATCTCCCGAAAAGTCTCCAGTAAGTTACTTTATCATGAATTTCTATCTATCAGCTCTGTGAATTTTTTTTCATCTATCAGTTTGTCGTTCTCGCGTTCTATCGTTTTCTTACCAATATCCATCGAAGGCTCACTGATTCTCGGCATACATATACATACACGTACAGAAAAACATACACACACTCGCACACATACATACTATATATACTAAGCGGAAAAATTGAAGGATCACCATTTGTCGCCAAAGTTTCGACTTTTTTTAACCGCCGCGGAAAATGATCATCAAAAATATCAACAAAGCCATTTTAGGCGTGAATCTTCGTCTTAAACAAAGGTTTTTTTCTCGCATTTTGCACTTATTGTGTTATTATTTGTTCAACTCCACAAAGTAGAAGTTCAAAAAAATTGTGCAACGGCGGAGCTATACATACTTCGCAAATTATACATATTTCGCTTGAAATTTATTTTTTACTAACCCTCGTCCGATTTTTGTTAAGTCGAGTTATCCGCTTCGAAGATAAGATATCACAAAATTTTACTTCGAAGAGTAAGAAACTAAAAAATAAGGCATTATAAATTCACTTTGAAAAGTAAAAAAAACTCGACTAGGGTAAAAACGTTGGAAAGCTGAATTCTTTCCCTATAAGCCCCCGGAAAAATAACTTTCTTAACACTTTCATTGTTACCGTGAAATGCTACTGAAAAAATGTCGGAATTTCATACGCTTTTTTTTTATAAAAGTAGACTAACTCCATAAAAAACTGATTAATCCTCAAAACATTTCTGACGTTCTTTAGTCTACAGTATGCTGAAAGTATATGCAAAAAGTCAAACGCCCGAGTTTTACCTTTCCTCGTGCCCCGAGGTCGTAACCATTCCCAAAATTTTCAATTTCTCACTTTTCGGACCGAATACCAACTTGAGCGTAATAACATGAAAATTCGGAAAGTATCGCTGCCATTTGCGTATATTGTAAGGAATCGATATTCCAAGTACAATACGTATCCCTATACATTGATGTTCAAAAGAAATCCAATTTAGGCGAAAACAGGTGATCCTTCAATTGTTGCGCTTCGCGCGAAACATTTGAACGGGGTAGCAGGAGCTCTATTTTCTTTTCATAAAAAGTTTCGTACGATTTCTTTTCGCAAAGTTATTTCATTTTTGGGTAAAAAAGACAACTTTTGGAAGATGAAACTTAACTCAAGAACTGTAGGCTTTAAGAGGAAATGTAAAAAGTTGCGTAAGTTTATATTGAATCGCCTGGAATTTTTTCAAAATTTTCTTCTACGATTTTTTAAAAACTATTTTCGCTCTAAACTCTGATGAGTAGGATGGCTTAAGTCCATAAGAATGGCGTTTATAACAAAATATCAGAAGAAGAAACTTTTTTAATTTTCGATTTTAAATTAATTAATTTTTAATTTTTTTTTCTGCTTAATTTTTATCAGAACGCTTTATTTTTTGCTTGATTTATCAGAACGCTTAATTTTTTCAGAATTTTTTTCTGCAATTTTTTTAGCCGAACCTCGGACAATGGTTCGAACAATTGGCGTATCTCAAAACTATTAAGTTAGAGACAAAATATCAAGAGGGGACAATGTTGCAGTGTTTCCTTTTGAATACGATGACATTTTTGTAGGTTTTTTTTTTTCAAAAAAAAAATTTTACAATATGTTTTCAGGTCGTCTAGGTGCTGTTGAAACATAGTTAAAGAAAATTCAGTTTCAAATCAATCAAAAAAATTCAATTTCGAATCAATCCGAATTCATGAATCATTTTTTTTTAAATAAGGGTTTCTGGTGGAAATAGTTTAAAAAAAATCTCAGAGGAACATTTTACGCAACTTTTTACAGTCCTGACATTTCCTCTTAAACCCTATAATTCTTGAGTTACGTTGCATTTTCGAAAATTTGTCTTTTTTTGCACAAAATAAAAGAACTACAATATAAATGGTACGAAACTTAAAACAAACGAAAATGGGGTTCCTGCTACCCCGTTCAAGTTTATGATGGATAAACATGACGAAAAATGTTTTATAATTCATGCGCCCAATTCTTGATGGTCGAAAAAAAGCCGAAAAACAGTCACGTACAAAAGTGCGTACCTTTTCGAAGAAATTATAAAAGAAAGAATATTAGGTCGAAAGAAAATTATAAAAAGTATTTTTTAAAAGCAAAACAAAGCTGAATTTGTTCCGTTCAAAACGCTGGTCGGTAAATTTGGTTATCTCATTTTCTGACGAAGTTATGTAACTTTTAGTGCGGCAAGAAATATTGACTGGTGTATCCAAACTTTTGAGCGGCAGTATTTGTGTGTGTGTGTGTGTGTGTGTGTGTGTGTGTGTGTGTGTGTGTGTGTGTGTGTGCGCGCGCGCGAGCGCGTGCGTGCGCCCGTGAGTGTGTGCGCGTGTGTGTGTGTGTGTGTGTGTGTGTGTGCGCGCGCGCGTGAGGTGTGTGTGTGTGTGTGTGTGTGTGTGTTTGTTTGTTTGTTTGGATTGTTCGTGTATGTTTATTGGCACAATCCTTGTCCTCAAAAGATGTCAAGAAATCAACTGGCAACAACATGACACGATGTTTTGTGAAAAAACAGCCTTTGTCAACGATTGAAAGTGTGTTTCCAAATTTCAAGATTTTTCGCGATTCCGCCACTTCCCATCGAGATACATCACTATCGTTTGGCTTAGATAATTTTTTTAACCCTCCGAGTGCACGGTCCTTCTGACCCCAATATATCGCAGCCACATGCGCAACTTCGGATTCAACTACGTATTTCGACGAATGATTTTTCCTTCAAATATGCAGCCTTAATAATGAATAAATTTGCTACAAAGAACGTCTGTAACTATATTTTTTTAAAGTGTATAGTTTTCAAGATATTTAAAGCCGAAAAAAGCTACAAGTCAATGTGGCCTCAAATGCACTTTAACAGTCGTTACGAAGGTGTGCGATCAGAAGGTTAATTCCCCGAGTCATACATAAACGATGCACACGTGTGAATAGGGCGTTACAATCGATTTAAAAAAACATCACAAAACTGGAAGCGAATCTTGATACTCCTGTGCTAGATTAAAGGTTTTCAATTTTTGCATGTCTAAAGTTATTTTTTACTTTTTCCGAAACTGATTCGAATTTCAGAAACGTATAAAATAATTGAACGATTTGGTAACGAACTCTGTTCCCTCGCTGGGATATATCTGGACGATTTTTATACACGATAAATGTATGTTATCGACGTTGGTATGGATATGTCGATGACGTGTATTTTTTTGTCACGTAGTTTCCATTTCACGCTTTTAAATGTTGCTCGCTATTATTCTTAGGTCACAGCTGGCGAACAATAATATATAAAAATAACTGCATGCCTTCGAGAATGAAAACGATATAGAAATTTGTGAAGCAAATGCGACAGGCTAACACCTCGCCAATTGAATTGTGCTTTGTTTTAGTGCATTTTTTATTACGTAGATTAAGATGCCCGATTATAGTTACATTAGCCTTTTTTTAATCATTATTATACACTTTTGAAATAATTATTATACACTATCCTGCTATACAACTGCGGAATGCGATTGAAACAAGAGTTTAAGAGACAAGCGAGAGGATGAGAGGAAGCGGAATAGCTAGAGTAAAGAAAACCAAGGTCAGTGCTGAAATGCAACTGTCAGCAGAGCCATCTGAAAAAAACTTCAATTATCATAATCAAAGCGATACATTCAGTTCCTTCAAAGCAGAACGAATTATTAAAATGAAAACTTAAACAAAATGTATACAATAATTAAAAGCGAAATAATTGAGCTTCCTCCTTTTCTTGTTTACAATTTTGCGTTCTCGTAGACCCGTATTATCGAGATTTTGTCAATTGAGGGTGTCGGAAAAAGAGTGAGAGAGTGAAAAGAAGAATCAACTACAGTTGTACATTTGGCCAATGGCATTAACGCGACAACCAATCACATGATCTTTTAAATACCATTAACGTATGGTTAATGATGATAGGCAAAAGGAAAAAAACGACGTTGTTAATGATGATTATTGGAACGAATAACAGTAGCGTATTAAAAAGAAAATTAACAATTTAAAAATACCATTACATTCACATCGCGATTTTCAAAGAAATAAAAATGCTAACGAAAGATTTATGAAAATCTAAGTAATACTTTCGCGAGTGGATCGAAAAGAGTCAAAGGGAGATAAAAGTATTAAAAATATTGAAACGCCGAAATTTTTTGAAGTTACACCAGTGGTTTGCGCGTAGTTAGGTGATGAAAAAAAAATAGTCGATCGTCGCGTTTAAGCTGGTGGATGATATTTCCATTTTGCAAATGTTTCAAATGATCGGCTGACAACTGCTCCAACGATCGGTGTAGCTGGTACATAGATTTGTTCTCGGGTTATTGGGGAAAATTGATTCTTAAAAATATGATAATAATGATAAAGAAATAAATAAAAATAAAATAAAATAGTCAAGATAAAAAATGATAAATAAATAAAAATTGAATGCGTATATAAACGAAATTAGTAAACAGATCGTTCCTGGTTTCTCCGTAGCTCGCAAGATATAAATTATATGAAAAATTCGAAAAACAAAAGAACGACGGGGTAAGCTCGTAGTGGTTGAGAGCTCCTGAACTATTGCCACTTGCTTGTGAAACAGATAGCTGTTCATTTTTAAAAATCACCTTGCCGGGATTACGTTGACGCGCGTTAAAAAAAAGTTGAACAATAGACAAACATTTTGAGTTATTAACATAGCAAGATGACACTTTACGTTTTTTTGCTGTTGTGGAAATGATGACAGTTATATTTTTGCGCTTAGAGTGATATCTCGATCGTTTTTCACCAAAACGTTCGACAAGATCGAGCTGTAAAATCGATTAGCTTCAATTTATATTTTCAGTCCACTTTTCCTCGCAATGGAGGAAAAGTGTTCAATTAAATTAAATGTCCAATTCGACGGGCTCTTGCACTCGCAATAAAATATTTACCAAATAGAAAAATAAATGATCGAACTACGTTATCGTAATATGAGGTTAGACAAAATATTCTGAAAATACTTTTTTTTCTTTAAATACAGAAAAAGACATAACCATTCACTGGAGGTATATACTTTGGGTTATGACCCAAGAAATGAAGTAAAAGTCCAAAAAAGTTATAAGAGGCATCTATTTCTTTTGCCAAATTATATAGAATAAATTATTGTCTCTTATATATTACCGATGTATTTGTACGCAGCAAAAATTAATCGAGTTGAGAGTATCGTCGCTTCGAAGTAATTTGAGACAAAACAAATATTTACTCAACCCAAAACGATTTTGCATAGCCAAGCATCGGATTGGACTCATGTGGAACAATTTAAACATTTACGAATCGTTATTTAATTGAAGGAACAAGAAATCGACATAAGATTCGATGCCATTATTCTAACGGATTATGGCACCACATATTCTTTATTCCAATATGTGGTGCCAAAATTTATACGCATCAAAGAGTTATTTAATTTCGAGAAACTAATATGGGGTACGGAGAGACTCATGATCGACAGACGGTAAAACAAAAATGAAAGAAATACAAAATATAAAATATTATAGCGTGCGTGGAATTCTACGTCAATACAGAAATTGTGAATTGTTGTTTGTTGCGTTATATTTTTCATTCGAAGGGTTGTAGTTCATGACGTTGAAGTTTGCATCGTTGAAATGCAACAAATTTCCTTTTTATGTCCCAAATTTTCTTTGACAGATTTGAGCTACGAAAGTCACGCAAATATTTTTTTAGCAATCTCGTTTAGTGATTTACAACAAATTTGCAAAGTATGGTTTTGGATAATAACGAAAATGAAAATTGAGAATAATTTCCGTTGCATTCCAATTATGCAAACTTCAAACCCCTGTTGATTTGTTTTCTGCGCTTCATTCCCGTAACTGCAATTGTGATACCGTTCAATTCCTCCACTTTCGAGTAACGTGCACTATTTCCAAATTGCACTCTTGTAGCATCGTGAAGAAAAATTAACATTAAAACGAAGCAATCAGAAGAGAAAAGGAGATGCATTCGCCTCACTACCATTTGTTGTGTGTTTTTTTACGTCAGCTGCAATAATTTTGCTTCCCGATAGCCGTAATATTTGAGTATATATATATATATATATATATATATATATATATATATATATATATATATATATATATATATATATATATGTATGTATATACGTGTATACATGAGTATTGCATCGAGCACTTGTATTAAAACTTACATGAAAACAAATGGGTGAACTGTTGTAAGATCCTTGATAAAAACGTCAACAATGACGAAATACGATTCAAAGCAAAATACATTTATGTAATCACAGGGGAAAAAACCGCCACCACGTCTGCACTGTACAAGCACCGCAATTTTGTACCGGCATGCAGCCATATTCAGCATTGGGAAACACGTGAAGTATAAAAAGAAGAAAAGAACAAGCAAATCGAAATAACGTTAAAAAATACCCCACAAAAGTTACTATCAAATAGATTTAAAAAAAAAATGTTGAAAACTTCTCTAGCGGTAAACTTCCTTGCTCGATTGTGTGCGATAACGTAAGGCGAAGCTCTCTGTGCCCTCCAACTTCGCTTCGATTTTAACGTCTTCCTACCCTCTCTCCCCCTTTACTCTCCGCCTTATCATGAAAAACAAAAAGACAAAAACAAAACAGCAACATCAACGCCGAGAATCACATAGATGAACGATAGGGGATACTTAAACGAAGAAGCTTTAAATTTAAATAAAACTATTAAAACATGTACCATTAAACATAATCTATACATACTTAAACATTGAATGCTAAAAGTCATATTCGTATAAACAAAAATGCGCAAAAACGCATTAAAAAATTACAAAATAAAAGGGAATAATCAAGTATCTAATATTAATGAAACTTAGTTTGTATCGATAGTGACGTTAGTAGTTCTATGCCAAATAATTTAGGGACCGGTTCAAGGTAGTTTACTTAGTAAATTTAGGGTCAATATTTATCGAGAACTTTCTCTCTAATCTAAAAAGAAAAACCTAAATATCTCAAAGCTTATCTACGAATTTAAAAGGAGAAACGAAACGAAAACAAGTGGCTGATGAAAATAGAACGCAATCCTGCAACTACCGAAAAGCGTATTTATGCGGATCCAAGGATAAACAACAAAGCAGCTCTTTATCTTTATCTACTGTTCTTCAAGAATCGTATGGTCATTCGGACTCTATTCCAAATCAGTCGCCGACCGGCTGAAAAGCGTTATACGATGGCGAAGAGTATTTTGAAGCAAAAATCTTCCATTAATAATGAATAAACAAAAATAATAATTAAAAAAAATACGTTACATCCAGTTGATAAGACGAAGCAAGCTGTTTTCTTGAAGAACAAGAAAAAAATGCACAAAAAATGACAAAAGTTGGTGAGTCGACGCAACGGAATAACTCACCGGCTTCTCACCTGACTTGTCATTAATGCCTCGAGACCAGCCTAGTTTAAATAAGTAGTAAATTCATATTGAAAGAGTATAAAACATGAGAGAGAAAAAGAAAAAAAATTTGTTATATTTCTATGCTGGGCGTTCTCTCGAGGCAAACGTTGATTGATGTGAGAATCCCTGTTAACTGGTGAACTCGTAATCACCGTATTGTAATATTATGAACATTATTACGTTATTATGAAATTGTTGAAATAAACGAAATGAAAATAAATGTCTTCCATTCGCTTCTAATTCTTCTTATCTCATTTACAATTTGATTGTGTCTTCATGGAGTCATCATCGTAAACACAAATTATTGTTGCATCGAACGGATCACAAAGGTAGGTATGGAATATAATGTCGAACGCCTTCTTGGATTATCGTTACTCTTTTATTAAAACTTGGATATAACTGGAGTCTTATAAATTATGACTTCCTGCCAATTGCCACGCTCACATTTCCAAAGGAATTTTTTTTTATTGGTTCGTTTCCAGCCATACAGTGTCTTCCCCTTTTTACGAGTCCCAATCCGCCTCAACTTCGTTCTTACCTCCCATTCCACATCCATACCCCCTCTATCAAATATTCCACAACTCTCCCCTACCTCTCATTGCATACTCCCACTTCCTAAAGAATTATTTTATTGTATTTTTCAATCGATCTATTCATCTTACATTATTCATCTAAAAGCTCAACATATTTTTTTTCCGGGTCGTTTGAGTTTCAAACGTTCGTCACCGAACTATATAGCTTTTTCTTTTTCATATCTCTTTTTGAACTCTTTCTTTTTGAACTCTTGCCTACTTTGCTGAGCCAGGACCAGCGCGTTTATTTCACGGCGTGACGGACGCCGCACAGTGGTTCTAAACGCCGAAAAGCTGGCCAAAAATAAGGAAAATCGCGTTACTAAACATAGGACTTTTTTGTGTGCCATATGTTAGGTTGGTACCTGTACTTTAAGAACGCAGCATTACCAATGCCAATATTACACATTTTTTGGCAGCGTGGCGTCGTGAAGTTAAGGTCAAATTTCGTGAATGTCACGTGTTTTCTGACTTAAACATTTAATTTAGACAAGTTAGTGTTAATTATTCATGGTGAAGTGAATTGTTTCGAAGAGAGGGATATCTGAGGTTAGTAAAATACGTTTTGTTTGAAATTTTAAGTGCTTGTACATTGTTTATATATTATTGTTTGTAAATCACAAAATTTCGTAATTTTTATGCCACTTTTACTTTCTCATTTTCTCGAAAGTCCCGCTAGATCCCGGGCTGAAATTAATTACATATGGTAAGGGCATCATAACACTAAATTATGACGCCAATAACTTTTGCCCGAATTTGCCCGAAATTGAGAAAATGCAATTTGAAAATTTACTTAAAAAAATGGCTAAAAATATGATTTTTACGTTACATGAAGCCCAATATCCAATACATGAAACCCAATAAATTATTTTTTTCAAAAAACTTAATTAAATTTTTTTTCCAAGTTGATTAAATGTTTCTGTATCAATAAAAACGATATTGTTTATATTATTTTTTATTACAAATCAATTTTTAATATGATTTTTAACAAATTTTTTTTTGTTTTTTTTCAGACAACCCAAAAAATGTCTTTTACAAAGAAAAACATTTTCGATCTCTTAAAAGGACATCTCAAAAAGGACAATAATGTTCTTATACATCTTTTAGAAGAACATTTGACTAGTCAAAACGAACGGACGTTTTTATTTTCTAACGAATGTAAAGCGTCGTTGAGAAAATTATTTTATAAAATGAGAACAAAATGGGAAGCATGCAACAGGACACTCGACAGATTCATGGAAGAGAATCAATCTTGATTAGACGAAAACTTCCAATTCACCGAGGCATTACCTGCTGAGCCCGCACCTTCTGCCCCTGCTCCTGCTGAGCCTGCGTTTCATTTTTTATTACACACAACTGATCCGCCATCTTGTTTTTCACTTTCATTGCCATTTTTTTAAAAAATGATGTCAAATTCTGATTCAGCGACGTCGAAAACCCCTTAATCAACAGGTTTTATCATTTACAATTATAATCATTTTTTTTTGGTCCGCCACCTTGTTTTTGACTTTGTTTTGCATTTTTTTTATGAAACTGATGTCAAATTTCGATTTAGCGATCTCAAAAACTCCTTATAACATCATTTTTTATTGTTTAAAGTTGATATAATATTTTTTTGGTCCGCCATCTTGTTTTTGACTTTTTGACTCATTTTTTTCGAAAAACTAACATCAGATTCGGATTCAGCGACCCCCAAAACTTATATATACCCACCACCATCCGTTTTTTCGATGATTTCGATTTTTGGCCAGCTTTTCGGCGTTTGGAACCACTGTGCGCCGTGCTACATAATCCAGTAAAAGAGCCGAAAACCCACCACGTTTAGCGTAGAAGTAGAATTTTTTACTGAAACTAGATGCTTGCATACTGAAAATAACCCCAATGAAATATTGCCCATCAACTCATTCCAACTCTAAGAAATAGGGGTTGAAAACTAAAAAATCGCCGTGTCTCGATAATTAATAGCCCAATCTAAAAATGTTTAAAACAAATCTTGTTTTGAATAATAAAATATGTATAAAGTTATCTAACGTCCAACCCCGTATATTTGAACATAGCGACGCAAAAACGATTAGAAAATTCGGGGTTGATACGTGTGCGAGCGGAGGAAACATAGCGCGTCCTTGTCTGGATTGAACGCCAGATAACTTTATGCGTGATTTATTTTACCAATCAACTTTTATTTGAAACATTTTTTTATCGGGCTATTCATTATCGAGATATGGCGATTTTTAGGTTTTAACCCCTATTTCTTAGGGTTGGAGCGGGTTAAGGGGAAAAATTTCATTGGAGTTACTTTCAGTATGCAATCATTTAGCTTCAGTTAAACATTCTAATTCTACGCCAAATTTGCTGGGTTTTCGTCTCTTTTACTGGACTAATAGGGTCGATAGCAGCGACACCACATGGTAACCGCGCGAAAAGGAAGTACATACACTGATATGCTAGGAATATATACACCTATACATATTGATTGTACCGACTGAAACAAACTTACAGTTCACCCGTGAAAAAGTAAAACGGCATTTATTCATTTCCGAATGATTGTTATACGTAATATTAAGCATACGGTTACAGCAGGTCCAGTTGAATCAAATGGCGGTTTATGATTTTTTTTCAATGCACCTAAAAAAATGCGTACGGGCTATAGATTTTTTCTATAGATGCTAGTTTTTTAATAAAATATATCATACGAGGGCAAAATTATGAATTTTTATATTTTTATTACGTAAATAACAAGTTTTGTGCTACTACCAACTTGAAAAAGTAAAATATTATCGATGATTATGATGAAAAAAGATTGCGTTCGCGAATGTTTTATTCAATTCAGAATGAAATCTTGCGTCATTTATAAATATGCCTATTTTCAATTATGTCACGAGATTATTTATTATAACCATCCATTAATATTAATTGTAGCCGAAATACGGCAACTTCGCGGACATTGAGGTTGGCAGCAATGCTCTTCATTCGCCAGCCAAGATTCGTGATCTTTTATCAAACCTTGATGGTTCAATATTGAATATATATCATTTACGATGGGCAAGATAAGGGTTTTTTTTCTAAATGTTTACAAAAGTTGAGGCTGCATTAATCCGTTGTTAGAAGTGGTTTATCTTTGTGCTAAATAGACAAAAAAATACATCACCCTTAGTGTGAACGTCTTGCCTATCTAACCGCACGTACAATTACATACATTAAACTATTTTGTGTCTGTAGTGTTTGATTATGAAAGAAAGATAAAAAAATCGTAACGGTTCAGTATAGTCTAGACCAGCGGTTCCCAAACGATGTTCCGCGGAACCCTTGGATTCCGTGGAAGAGTCACAGGGGTTCCGAGACTTGGGCGGATTGTCGTAGAAAGCAGCGAGCCGAGACTCCGGCGCTTTAAGGCACGCGTCTACATTCATGTGGACGCGTTCTTTAAAGGTTCAACAAGCCGCAACACGCAGTAATGTAGCGCAGGCGATGGGCGACAGAGGGCGCGGCGCTCTCGGCAGTGTAGCGGTCTTGTCACCGTTACTCGCACACAGTAATAAACGATGGCAGTAGCTAAAAATATATAAGTCTGTACTTTATTTGACTAACACTTACGACATAAGAAAACAACAAAAATAGGATATATATTCGGAGATTCGTGGGGCGTTCCCGATTCTTGTCATAGACGTAAAAACTTCCTTTAGAGCGTTACTCGTGAAAACCTCTAAACGCTTCGGGCCTTGTCGGTATAGCGGTTACCGATGTTACCGACGGTTCCCATACCATTCCCCCTCAAGTGTCTTGGGTAATGGAGACACGATATCTTAGGATGAAATCGAAGTAACTTCTGTTTGGGACTGGGATAAGTTCGCAACACTTCTTTTTGCCCCGAGTCTTGCGGCGTGACTTGTATCCCAGTCTGTGGATGATCCATTTCGATGAAAGCGGGCTTTAACCGTTCAATGTTGATGGTTGCTGGCTTTCCTTTGTGGTTGACGACGAACACTCGGTCACTTGGCCGTTCCAAAACCTCGTAGGGGCCCTCGTATGGTGCCTCCAAAGGCTTTTTTACCCCGCCTATGCGCACGAAAACGTGAGTGCATGTGAAAAGGGTTTTGTGCGAAAAAGACCTTGCTTTTGTCGCATGATGAGCCGTCGGTGCCGAGCGCACTTTTCGCATATTTTCTCGGTGCTTCTCGATGAATGGTTGCGGATCTACCGAGGGTTCTTCGTGTATGAAGAATTCGCCGGGTAATCGAAGTGTCGTTCCATACACCATTTCAGCTGCGGAGCATTTACAATCGTCCTTGTAACTGGTTCTCAATCCGAGGAGGACGAAAGGCAGTACTTCTACCCATTCGTTGTTGGCGTGGCACATGATTGCGGCCTTGAATGACCTGTGCCATCGCTCGACCATTCCGTTAGATGCTGGGTGATATGCAGTCGTTCGGGTCCTTTTGCTACCAAGCATGTTTGCGAGAGCCTTGAATAATTGCGACTCGAATTGCGCTCCCCTATCAGTTGTGATAATGCCTGGGGCGCCGAATCGAGCAATCCAGGTAGCAAAGAACGCGGATATCACCGTGTCAGCCGTGACGTCGGGAATAGGCGTTGCTTCGGGCCAACGAGTGAAGCGATCAATCATTGTAAGGCAATAACGAAATCCTTTTGACAACGGTAAAGGGCCTACGATGTCGAGATGAACTTGGTTGAAACGCTCCTCGGGGATGACGATGTGCTGCGGGATACTCCTGTTATGACGGTGAATTTTGCTTCTTTGACACGCCAAACATGTGCGTGCCCATTCTTTGACGTCCTTATTCATTGAAGGCCACACAAATTTGGCGCTGATCATCTTTTGTGTAGCCCGACCGCTGGGGTGCGATAGATTATGCGTCGTATCGAAAACGCGTCGACGAAGACTACGTGGTATGTATGGGCGTACTTCTGGCCCGCTTACATCGCAATAAACTACTGAATCCGAATTATTTAAGCGTAGTTTTCGTAGCTGTAACGTGGATTTCGTCTCGGGACGAAGAATTCGCTGAAGCTCGTCGTCCGTTTTCTGTTCCTGAGCTAATTCTTCTGTCGATACGACTACCGGCATCTCGATGGAGTTGATTCGGGATAAAGCGTCGGCCACCTGATTGTTATTTCCTGAGACGTGGATGATCTGCGTTGAAAACTGGCTAATAAAATCCAAGTGTCGCAGCTGTCTTGGCGAAGCCTTATCGGATTTCTGTGCAAACGCGAAAACAAGAGGCTTGTGATCAGTTTTAATTACCAATTGTCGTCCCTCGACGGCAAAACGGAAGAATTTAAGCCCCTGGTAAACCGCTAACAGCTCTCGGTCGTAGGCGCTGTAGCGCGTTTGGGCCTCGTTTAGCTTTTTCGAGAAGAATCCGAGTGGCTGCCAATCCTCGTTGTTCCATTGCTCGAGTACAGCGCCCACGGCTGTATCCGAGGCATCGGTATACAGGGCAAGTGGTGCGTTCTCCGTAGGATGTACTAGAAGTGCTGCGTTGGCTAACTGGCTCTTACACCTTTCGAATGCTTGTTCGCTCTCTGGTGTCCAATCGACTGGACGGTTATCCTTCTTTTTGGCACCAATCACGAGGGCGTTTAAAGCTGTTTGTGCTGCAGCTGCCTTGCTGATAAATCGACGGTAGAAATTGATCATTCCTAGGAAACGTCGAAGTTCGTTAATAGTTTTTGGCTTGTCGTAGTTCAATATGGTAGCAACGCGCTCTGGTAAAGGTTTTGTTCCTTCCGGCGTGATTAAGTAGCCAAGGTACTCGATTTCGGCTTGTCCGAACGCACACTTGGCAACGTTTATAGACAGACCGTACTTTTTTAGTTGCTCAAACACCAGTCGGAGGTGTTTTTCGTGTTCTGCTGAATCTTTTGAGGCGATGAGGATATCGTCAATGTAGCAGAAACAAAATTCCAAACCTCTCAACACGGTGTCCATAAAGCGTTGGAACGATTGGGCGGCGTTGCAGAGACCGAAGGTCATAACGTTGAACTCGTACAAGCCGAACGGCGTAATAACCGCTGTTTTCTGTCGATCCTCGGGAGCGATCGGAATTTGGTGGTAAGCTCGTTGTAAGTCAAGTTTCGTGAAGATTCTGCAAGCCTGTAAGCGATGAGAAAAATCGTGAATAAGAGGTATGGGGTACCTGTCTGGAACAGTTATTGCGTTTAAACGGCGGTAGTCCCCGCAGGGTCTCCATTCGCCGGACTTCTTTTTAACTAAGTGCAGGGGGCTTGCCCACGGGCTGCTAGATGGCTGGCAAATTCCGTTTTTTTGCATGTATTCAAATTCAGCTCGTGCCGCCGATCGTTTCTCTCCGGTCAAATTGCGCATGCGTTCTGCGACAGGCGGTCCCTTGGTGACGATGTGATGTTGCACATGATGAGTCGCTGCTTTGTTGAGATTCAGTCGGGTGATCTCGATGTACTCCCGCAGTATTTTCTCGTAAGCGTGGCCGTGACAGATTGTTGAAAGCGTAGGGTCCGAAGTTTTTATGGCTTTTCCGTTGGTTGTGAGCTCTGTCGTTCTGTCTAGTAACTGAGCGTTTCGTAGGTCAACCAGTAGGCCATATGCGTAGATGAAGTCGGCCCCCAATATTGGTCTCGAAACGTTGGCGATGACGAAAGACCAAGGGAAAGAACGTCGTAAATTGAGTTCGAGTTCAATTGTTCTTGTGCCGAACGTCTCAATTTCGGTGCCATTAGCTGCGAAAAGCTTGAGATCTAATGCTTTTTTTGTGCTTTTAGCAAAGTGTCTTGGTAACACGGAGACGTCAGCTCCAGTGTCTACTAGAAAATGTAGTTGCGTATTTGGATCGTAGACGATGAGACGGGCCTTTCTTAGGGTAGAGCTATCTCGAACCGTCTCGTCGCAAGATAGCGTGTTTAGTTTTTTGGAGATGATTTTTGCCACGAACAGGGCTCTCGACATTTGTTTGCCTTATCACCAAACCTTTGGTGATAGTAGCAGTGCGACGAGTCTCGGTTCCGACTTTTTGACCGATTGCGTGGATGAGGCGAAGTACCTCTTCGAGCTCTTTCGCGTGACGTGGAGATCAATTGATCCAGCTTTTTCGTCATAAGCCTGATTGCTTCGGCCAGGGAGGAT
>OZ023315.1:53471687-53594480 GCA_964007375.1 Ophion obscuratus
ATGGGACTTTAATAGTGTTCGACGGAAGTTTGAACTCCCTAATCGCGGGGATATATTAGGCATATATGCCTCTTTTTAGCTTCGTCGTATCGTTTTGTCATTCAAGTTTACGATATTCAAAAAAATGATTCTTTTTCATGAAGCTTTTCCGAATTAATACGAATATAGGTGAAAACTCTGTCGTCTCTGGCTAATGAGCTATTAATTATGACAAATGCATGTTACAAAGGTTTTTGTGAGAAATTACTTTCCACGGTAGATCTCTATAATACGATCTTGATCAACGTATTCGAAGATGTGTGGGGCGTCCATTAGGATGCCTATTGTGCCAGCGGTTGTTACGATGAAAAATATATAAAGCTGCAAACGGTCGATTACCATTGCCACGTACTTCCAGTCCTCTCGGGTCTGCAATCGCAAAACGAACGCGTAAGAAACTTTAGTGTTGGATAAAAATGCAATATCTGCTTATTTTTTTGGAAAAAACAATGTGCAATAGTTTCGAAATAATAATTTATTTGAAAAGAATAAGAATATGATAGTTTTAAACAAAAGAATCATATTTCGGTATACGGTTACATTGTATTCATTATGTAAAATGATATTTTTAAATGTAAACACAACGTTTAAATGATACTCTTTCAATGAAACTTGTTTATAATTGCGAAGATTTTTCTATCGTTTACACATTTTTGCAAAGAATGTTCGGGTTTTGTATAATTATATTAGCTGTGAAAGCATCCGTGAACCAATTAGCTTATGCAACTTTCCACATTGATGAGATACATTACATTGATGTCCCAATTTTATTGGGAATATTTATTTGATAAAATTATTTGTTGACGAAATGCCAATAATATCATTGCGATATTTGGCTCACCATAATGAAAATAATGGAAACTTTGGATTTGCTAAATAAGATCAAACAGTCTGTGTCTGACAATAGTCAATACGAAATGGTCGGAAATAGGCCGATTATGTAGTTTTCAAAACTTTAAAAAAGTATATGGTCATATGAAAATCTAAACTAAACGCACATTTTTCAAGTTTTTTTTTTCATTTAGCCCGAGTTGCAAGCAACGGTCGCACTTTGCTTAAATAATATTAAATTCATTGTTTATAAATAGTTTTTCAATAAAAAAAACTCAAAGTTGTCAAGATTATATATTGTGTGTAAATTCCCGTTTTCCCCTGGCACGCATTTTTTGCGTGCCAGGAGAAGTAAGAGGATAAGAATATTGAAGGATTTTATTAGTCATATCTTCGTGTGAACAATACAAAAAATGCATTAAAAAGTTATACAAAATAGTGACGCTGGAGCCATTCTCACGAGGCGTGTTCAATTTGAGATGCTCTGCGGCATGCAGTATAACTGACGAAAATTTAAATGTGGTAAAAATTAGAAAAATTATATTAATTAACATCAGTATATCTAGAGAAATATATAGGGGATTTATTTTTGTGTAATTTCCAAGCATTTTTATTTTTGTGTAATTGGCAAGCATTTGAAGTAAAAACTCAATTTTCGACAGAAGAAAAGAACAATCATTTGTTAATAAATAACGTTATAATTAACTCATGAAAGTTCCCGTAAGTATTTCTATTCGGAATGTTATTTTAAATATATGCTCAAAATTTGGAGCGAATACAATGAAAATTAAGGGAGTTATGCTGCGTGCCGTTTTGAAAAATTCTCGCACACGGTCTCGCACACGGACCAGCCACAGCCACCGCAGGCCTTTCTTACAGGTAACGAACTTTCCCCCCGTTTATTCTAAATGGTTCAAACCATCCCTTAAGGGCTTACATACATCTGGGTAGGTCAAAAAGATGGATTTTTTAAAAAGGGGCTCATTCCTAAGCACTATCCTTTGAGTGTCTACCCTAAAAATGTCATAAGGAAATTCGCATTAACCCTTTGACTGTCAGTGATACACATATGGGCAAAAAAAAGTCGTGCCATTTTTGTGTCGTGACAAACATGTGGGCATTTGAAAAAAAAAAACATATTTCTACTACAGCGATTTGACTATAATTTGGTAGATCATAGGTTTTGAGGTCGCTGAATCCGAATTTGAAATGAGATTTCCAAAATTCAAAATGGCGGATCCAAAATGGCGGACGCAAATTCGGAAAATGGTTTGATTCCGACGAAAGTGAGTGTTAGAGAGTTTTTGAGATCGCTAAATCCGAACTTGAAATCAGATTTCCAAAATTCAAAATGGCGGATCCAATATGGCGGACGCAAATTCGACAAATGGTTCGATTCCGACGAAAGTAGGTACCGTATGGTTTTTGAGGTCGCTGAAACCGAATTTGAAATCGGCTTTCCAAAATTCAAAATGGCGGATCCAATATGGCGGATGCAAATTCGGAAAATGGTTCGATTCCGACGAAAGTAGGTGCCGTATGGTTTTTGAGGTCGTTGAAACCGAATTTGAAATCAGATTTCCAAAACCCAAAATGGCGGATACAATATGGCAGCCGCATATTCGACAAGTTGGATTTCGACAAAAATTTGTATCTTTAGGATGTTTGTGGTCGGGAATTTCGAATTTGAGTCCTAACTTCAAGTATCTGACGCTTTCTTATTTTCTCATCGTCTGAAATATAGAATGGCAAGTGACTTCGGGGCGAGCGCAGAAAATTGTTGGGTTTACAATGATACTTTTTAGATGATGTGTGTTGATCACAATGATCTTCTAACAGCTCTGTTGCCAGTGCACGACGAAACTGTAAAGAAGTCACTTCTCGAGTCGGTTTGGAGATGATTATACGAGGGGACAGTACGGCAGTCGGATTTTTGTAATTTTTCGTACTCATGGTACGCGAAGTTCAGAGCTCGAATATTAATATCCCAAAGCAGTTCGACGCCATATTCAGAAATTTTCGAGAAAATTGACTTTGAAGTTTTCGAGCGCACTCTTATCCCACAAAGATGTAACGATATTCGAACCGGGCTCGTGGCGTACCCGTTAGCGCTCGAGTCTAGTAATCGCGGGGTCGCTGGTTCGAGTCTCACTTCGAATTTTTTTTTTTTTTTTTTTTTTTTTTTCATTTTTTTAAAATGAAAAACGCAAGTCATATTTTTAATTATCTCTTGATTATAAACATACAATTTCAAGTATCAATATTTACAACCAACAACATTTTTAGGATGAAAATGAAAAACGTCGGGTAAGGAATTGAATACTTCGAATACGCTTCGCAGGTAGTTGATCAGGTAGGAATTGAATACTTTTCAGGTAGGAATTGAATACTTTTGAATACGCTTCGCAGGTAGTTGATCAGGACAAAGGCAAACGATGTACGCAGAACTGTTATTCACAATATTCGACGGTTGCCAAAGCAAGCGTTTTATTCACATATTTCAACATTTATTCTTCTATTTATATTCCTATTAATCTACAAGGGAGTTTATGTAAATATTATTACTGAACATTTTTACGTCGCCTATTCGCAATTTCAAGCAAGAGATAATAAAAAATAAGACTTGCATTTATCATTGACAATTATAATTACATATATGTGAATTAGCATAGATTTTATGATTTTTATCCCGGGATTATTTATTTATTTTTTTTATAAATAATCACCTATTGTTATATATACATAATATATGATCATATATGAGAAAATATATAATTATGTATAACTATAATGAATTTTGTACATAAATAACTATATATGGATTTTGTCCATATATAAACATATATAGATATATTATATTAATTATATATAACCGGTGCGATGGTCTAGTGGTTAGCGTGCTCGCCACTAAACCAGCGGACCGGGAGGTCCCGAGTTCGAATCCCGGTCGCGTACATTTCGTCGTGAAATATTTTTCTTCGGCATTTCGCGGCGAAATAAGACTAGTTCCACGACCGGGGAGCGAATTCGATGACCGGCTGTTTTGGTATAGGTTTTCCGCAGTTTCCCTATACCCATGACAGAAAATGTCATGATGAATATAATACGGAGGGGGAAGTCGGCTGCGGCCGCAAGAGGAGGGAACAGAGAGGAAGATGGAGAAAAAAGGAAGTAAAACAGTAGAGGAAAGAACGGTCATAATGTGGGGAAGAATAGGTAACAAACGCGAAAAGCGTGTACCTAAGGAAAAAAACCAATATTAATTATATATAATAATATGTGATTATATACAACAAAAATTTATCGGGATATTTAAATGACGGAGGTATGCGAATTAAAAAAAAATGAAAAAAAAAAAAAAAAAAAAAAATTTCGAAGTGAGACTCGAACCAGCGACCCCGCGATTACTAGACTCGAGCGCTACCGGGTACGCCACGAGCCCGGTTCGAATATCGTTGCATCTTTGTGGGATAAGAGTGCGCTCGAAAACTTCAAAGTCAATTTTCTCGAAAATTTTTGAATATGGCGTCGAACTGCTTTGGGATATTAATATTCGAGCTCTGAACTTCGCGTACCATGAGTACGAAAAATTACAAAAATCCGACTGCCGTACTGTCCCCTTGATAGACGACGGAGCATTGTAAATTGCAGTATTGAATAAATTAAAGTATAATTTTTGATGCCACTTGACGGTCATGTGAATTGTTTCGTGAGACGAAATAGACTGATCTGTTTTGTCTACACCTCTCATATTGTTATTATAAAAAATCACAACACTCGGCTTCATGATCTGTTTCTTGGTGAGCTTACTCTTTAGTGCACGTCGCTAGACATTTACATTGTCTATATTATTATTTATATTATGTTAAACGATTTCTCGCATTTAGTCGCTTGAATTCAAATAAACTTAATCGCACTAAAACTGAAAACCTTTCCTGTCATATTGGGGCCACCATTTTGAATTTTGGAAATACGATTTCAGATTTGGATTCAGCGACTCTTAACTCTCCAAGACCTCGAAAACCCTGGGGTACTCACTTTCGTCGGCATCAACCCATTTTTCAACTTTCCGTCTGCCATATTGGATCCCCCATTTTTTATTTTGGAAATCCGATTTCAGATGCGGATTCAGCAACCTCGAAAACCCTGTGATACTCATTTTCGTCGGAATCAAACCATTTTTTAAATTTCCGTCGACGTGTTGGATGCGCCATTTTTAATTTTGGAAATCCGATTCCAGATTCAGATTCAGCGACCCTAAAAACCTTCACACTGAAATTGTAGGGTAAATCTGTGAAGATTTTTTTCCAACACAAAAGTGGCACGAAAATCAAATTTTCGTCTGACTGCGAAGGGGTTAATAACGCAGGTATAGCATTTCATTACTGACCGGATGAGCTACCACTAACGGCCCGAGCAAACTTTAAACGCGTTTCACTCAAAACGGTGTTTTCAAAATCGGTACCAGAAATATCTCCGCAACTACTGGACCGATCGGGATCAAGTTTTGCACAGTTATGCTTTAGACAATAATCTAGGACTTATCGAGCCGTGTTTGCGATACCTGGCATAGTCTTTTTTATCATAAGTACTGAACAATTTTGAGGCGAAAAATCACCTGTTTTTTTCCAGTGACTGCCATGATCCGAGAAAAGTAAATTTTTAAATTCTGGCTCAATAAATACTAGTTTTATCTATCTACTTAAAGAAACAAATATTTGTTTAGATAAAAAATGGCAGAGTCACGTCTGGTACCGCAAACGCTGTGAACAAAAACACGTCCCAGGAAAACGACGTCAACTTTTTTGCCGATTGAAATTTTTTAACCAAATCTTCACACAATGTAGATAAAATATCATACTTTAAAATGTATATCATGTTTGTTCAATAAAATTTAGTTTTATACACAATTCTTTTTCAATATAACCTTACTCTTAGCCGTCTCAGGTGTATGCAAGCCCTTAAGCCAATAGATCAAATATAAACTATTGGAAAATTCTACAGTGATTTATCCCTTACAGTCTCCCGCATAGCATCTTTCCTTAAGTCTGAAAACTTAAAATCCTCTACTAAGCTAAAAAAAGAAAATATTTCGTATAGTTACCTGTATATAGAGATCTTCATTTCTGAGATGTTCGGCTATGAATTCAACGGCTTCGGTTGCTTTGCTGGCTTCGGGGCTGAGTAATACAGAATCAGAGCTCTCGGAGCCCCTGCGATCGCCCATTGTATCGTTTCCAGCTCCGGCAGCATTGGAACTTCCGGTGGTGTGATGAGTTTTGCGATTGATCTTGCAGTTGGGGTGATGAAGGTCGGACAACTCCATAATTTCCATTTTGGGTTTGCCGATCGACGTAGGCAGATGCTTTGGCAATTCCGTCGGACTACCGGAATAAGTGGAAGCCGGTAGTGTTACGTTCGGTATCTCCATCATCCATCGAAGCCTCGTTTTTTTCGGTCGCCTCATCATCAATAACGTGGGCAATAATTTCAAAAATATCTTCCGTATCATCTGCGGCATTCGGTGGGTTCGTGGGCCGCGAAAGTTCCAATTTATAATTATCACCGTAACCAGAATACTGACGGTGTTCATGATGAACGTAAAGAGAAGATATTTAGCAATGAGAGGCAGCACGAGTGACGTGGGTGGTAGGATCTTGCTGACTAACAGAAGAAACACGACGAGAGAGAGAAGAATACTTATGCCAAGGGTTACTTTCTCGCCAGCCTCTGCGGGTAAGTAAAAGACAAGTACACAGAGAAACGAAATCAGTACGGTTGGCAGTATCAAATTGACCGTATAGAAAAGTGTCTTCCGTCTTATAATTATGTAAAACGTTATGTCCGTTTCGGTTGGATATTCGCTCTGATAAGTGTTCAGATAAGCTGGCACGCTTATTATATCCCATGTACCGCTCTTCCAATAATCGGACAGATCAACGAAATTCTTGTCGTTATAGAGAGCCAGCGAGACTTGATCCCCGTTGAATGTCCATGAGCCGAACTTCATGATACAGGTTTGTTGATCGAATGGGAAATATGTTACGTCTATCGTGCAGGAACTCTGATAAATTGCCGGTGGTACCCACAATACTTCCCCATTGGGATAAATCAATACGTTGCTCTTGTAGCGCACTTCGTAATTACCATCCGCACTGGAAAATACGCGCAAAGTGGAAAAACGCAATTAATTCAAGTATGACGCATGATTTTGTACTTTTTTTTCTTACTTGTTGAACAACACTATATCTGGCTTCCAGACTTTGTCCGGTGGCAACCTCAGCACTCCGATTCCGCCGTAATCTGCTTCGTCCCATTGCAACTGATAATCGGTCCAAACAAAGCGCAGCCATACGTTGGACTTCATTATTTGATTCTTCTCGTTCTGGAACGAAAGTCATCATTGTTTACTCAAGTTTCACGAGATAAAGATATGTGTTGAAGCAAAACACAGTACAAAAAAACAAATGATCCTGAAGTTTGCATCGTTGGGATGCAACGAAAATTCTCTTTCGTATTTTTATCTCCTCGTTATTATTATTTTACAAAATCTTTTTTCGCAGTTTTAAATTCTAGATCTCCAAATGAGCGTCTTAAAAATGATTAAGGGATTTAATAACCGACTGTTCAAGTTTCACGAGCCGAAGATAAATATTGAAGCACAAACCAGTACAAAAAATCGAATGGTCTCGAAGATTGCATCGGGGTGCAACGAAAATGCTCTTTTATATTTGAATTTATTCATTTATATTATTCTAGAAAATCGTTTGTTGCAGATTTGTATTCTAC
The DNA here is from genome assembly GCA_964007375.1 of Ophion obscuratus. Lineage (NCBI taxonomy): Eukaryota > Metazoa > Arthropoda > Insecta > Hymenoptera > Ichneumonidae > Ophion > Ophion obscuratus. Next base: position 53,479,347 of record OZ023315.1, read on the forward strand.
ATCTCCAAACAAGCGACTTAAAAATGATTGAGAGATTTAGTCATCGTTTGTTCAAATTTCACGAGATGAAGATAAATGTTGAAGGAAAACACAGTACGAAAATAACGAACGTTCTTGAAGTTTGGATCGGGATGCAACGGAAATGCTGTGTTATATTTTGATTTCCTCATTTTTATTATTTGTAAAATCGTTTTTTGAAGATTTGAATTCTAAGTCGCCAAATAAGTGACTTGAAAATGATTAAGGAATTTTCGTAACGAATTTATTCCAAAGGAATTTCGAGCAATTGAAAAATAGAGATCTTCATTGCAGTTCAACGATGCTAACTTGAATCCCAAAAAAACGAGGAGAGAAGAAGAACGCAACGGTTACTGACCACATTGATGAGCTGGACAAATGCGAGGCCAAATCTGACATGCACCTTCTCTGTCATGTTCTGCACGGGTCTGATGAGTTTGTTGTAACCGCGAAAAAGATCGCGCACCAATCTTTCCTCATCCTCCGAACAGAAACCTGCGATAAGAATGGGTTTGTGTCACAACACGATAAACTTCTCTCTTCACAGCACTATAATCGAAGACACTAAGAGTATAATACACACGAAACGATTTGCAACTATCACTCTCCTCTTACCGAAGCAAAGTACCGTCGAAATGAGAATAAATCTGAAGATTTTTGAGGAAAGATACATTTTCCTTGCATTTGGTATCCACTCTGAGTTACGAGTGTCGCCCTTTCTTCAACCGCGCGAAAAATCAATACGCAATGGTCCAATGTGGGGTGTTGCGGAAAAGGTGGCGTCCTTCCTTGCCATCCTCCCTGCCGTCTGATGTTTTGGTAAAACACGGCATGCTAGTACGGATGCTCCATACTCACACCGAAGAGGCTTTTGCGCACGCACAAAACAACTTCCACGCCACCAAAAGAACTGTATTTCCAAAATGCAATGCTACTACTTCTGTAAGTTTATAACATACCTGCAAATAGCTGTATATCAAGAAGATTCGTCGAAGTTAGACCAATCTCTTTGATGGCCCGGTGTGAAATACAAAAACTGTCCGAAAATTAACACTGGAACGGTAACCTGGGGTGAAAAACCACCCCCGGCGAGTTTAAACCTCACGCCCTTTACGAATTTTTCATGTTTTTCACCCTTCCACCTATTTTTTTACTAACTTTTCCTAATTCAAGCAGAATCGCCGTAGGCCTACGTGATTTTGCATTAAAAACGGAAAGAATGAGCCCAAGTTGAACCCTTTTCTTGAAATTTTACTCGAGATATGAGTTTTCCAAAATTGGGGTGGTTTATCACCCCAGTGCCGGGATTCTCTAATGTTTTGACGACGATTTTCGCTGTCGCTAGCCGTCCATATCGACAAGTGTCGTTAAGAGCTATTCTGTACAGCTCAGTTATCGACATGTCGGCGTATGTCATATCGTTAAGTTCCGAAAACTGTCGCTAAGCTAACGACGGCCTTTTGAAACCTCGCTACCCAGTTAGCGATATTCCATACATACACATATACATGCATCAAATATGATTGTGTATGGTTTGACTCTCCAAGTTTCTGCGTGGCCTCGAAAGAAATCCAGTGCAAATGGCAATTTATCGTTTCAATTGCGAAAACCGTTGAACCCCAAAAGAGAATCGAACCGTTTAATAATATCTGAAGATAACAATATAGTGAGCGGAAAATGAAAATGGTGTGAGACAGATATTTAACGAATTTATGTGAACGGGTTTTACAAAAGTTCAAAACTTTCTCAATCTTGGAGTATATTCTACAAAGTCACGTTGAAAATCATGTAAGTAAATCATAGTCGTTAGCATGAAAAGGCTGTCACGTTTTTTTATACACATGCGTTTTATCTGAATTCATCATTTTTACATGCCAACAAAAAATTATAACGAATAAACATTAAAATGTATTGTAATTTGTTCGTGTTGTGATTTTAAGGTTAGGTTGAAATCACAGTGCACGCAAATGCACTGCAAACTAAAAGTAACTAACCTCAAAGTTTTTTGCCAGGACTGCTTTTTATGTGATTGAGCTCTTTGGAATATTTCCTTTAAATAAAATATACTTTTTAAATTATGTTCTAGAATGGCTGATGGTTACCTTTCACTAGATTTACTGAACATGGAAGCACGTTTTCACCGACTAGAGCGAAGGTTATATCGAGTCGAATTACGAGAAATACAAGATCCATTCGATTTAACAGATATCGAATTTAAGGAGAGGTATCATGTAAGCCCTGCGTTGATATTAGATCTCATTGACATATTAGGACCACAAATACAGCGTACCACGATCACAGGACTGTCTGCAGAGAAACAGGTACTGAAAGATCTACAAAGTGTGTACACAGGCTGTAACACTAAATTGTTTTATTATCCGATAGTACTGTCAATGTGCCCAATTATATCTTACAGACATTATCAGCAGTGAGGTTCTCTATCAAAAGTTCTTCCGTGAGGACCAAAAAAAAGAACCAAAAAAAAAGTTCTTCCAACCGTTCTTGACAGCCAACTGCTAGGAAACCGTTCTCAATTCCATGTTTAAACTACATCTGATATCATTTTTAAGATCTATGTAATAGATTACTTTCCCTTTCTCACTTCGTTATGATCATTGTACCTTCTGAGTTCAAGCATTATTACTGTACAGACGACGCAGTGTCAGAAATAAAATCTAATGAAGTACTTTTCTGAGTGTGTCGATTTATAAAACGTAATATGTTTTGACACTGTATATATTTCACATCTATATTAATTACAACTTTTGGTTGCCCGAAAAATCAATGCTCTGTAAAAAACCGTTACATTTTATATCTAAGGTGAGAATGGGGTTTCAAGAAGGTTTCGTGTCACCGTAAGGTCCAGGATATAAGAACTTCGATCTTTGAAAAATTATTTCCAATTGTCACATAATGATGAATGTCGGCATAAAATTTCAACGTACTGGTATGTTTTTATAAAACACTTATCTGAAAAAATAAAGAAATATAGTTTATCCTTATTTTTAGCTTTGGTTTTTTTTCATTTGTTTAGTTTTTGGTCGAATTATCTCAAAGGCAACTTATGTCTATTAATATATCAAAACGTACATCACGTAACTTAAGTATGATAAAATTTTTATAATATAGTATTTAAAACGGAATTATCAAACATAATCAATTTGCTATTAATATTGCCATACAAATAAAGGCAATATTTTCGTTAACTTAGTAAATGTCTATTTCATTCCTGAAGATAAGTCGGCAGTATATTCTCCAAAACTTCCACGAGTCTACCTAAAATTGGTATTCTCGTTGCCTCGTTCTCAGCTTGCATCGTCACAGCATCATTTAGCTTTTTAACGCCTTTAGCTATTTCTGTAATGGCAACAGCAGTAATCATCGATACTTCAGTTTGGGTTTTAGCTGCATTCGCGAATATCTGTAACAGTGTATACGAACGCAGTTATGTAGATTTGCTTTCCATTGTAAGTCCCATCGATTTGATCATGACGTGTACCTTGAAAATTACAACAGCAGCTGACGATAGTTTAATCAATATTAGATTTGAGAATTTGTTTTACCATCATAGCATCAACTTGTCCTTGAGAAATGGAACGAAAGTGCTCCCGTGTTGAAAGTGTCTCTGCCAGTTTTGAACGCTTGGCTGCAATTCATAAACATTTTGATAATACAAATAACGTGAGCGGGTCTAAACTTATTCCATTTGCATATATCATTTTATCGTAATTTTTCCAATGAATCAGCCAATACAAATTATTTGCGTACGATTTCGTGCATATTTCCATGTAGTAAAGTCGAACCTCGATATAACGAATTTCGTGGAAAGTTCGTAATATCGAGTTTTCCTTATATCATGATCATGTTCTTCAAAATGTTCTTTGAAAAAAAATATTAGTACTATAAATTTAGGGATATTTTTCAAAGAAAGGAAGGATTAAATGAGAGAAATGTTTACAAGCAATTAGCAATTATAGCACAATGTATGTTATTATGTCGTTGTACCAACGGTTTGGATGTCTATCGGAAGGGAATGGACAAATCTTCGTTGTTCGAAGATTTCGCTATATCGAGGTTCAACTGTATAGAACATCTTTCCGTGGGAATTTGCTTACTTCTTTGCAAAATAGTGATTTCACATTTTAGGTTGCTTTTTCCGGTATCGGTGACTATTTTTCCTTTTTCACTTTGTAAATTGGAAGTACTTTGGTGTTGAAAAGCGTTCTTTTAATATTTTGCTACCACCCGTTTTAGCCCAGGCGAATTGGTTAAAAAAATGGGCAGAGATTTACAAACATTTTTAGCAGCAATTTTCTTTCGGAATTCGTTGGGGGGGGGGGGGGGTCACTGGTAGTCTAAATTCAAAAAGTAGAGGTACCAGACTTTTCACTTCATCCGCCATCTTGATTTAAAGGGTTATTTTTTGTTTCTTGAATAACTCGTTCATTTTCAATTTGACACGCAAAATAGATATTACAAAAGTTGTTTAAAATTCAATTTCCTACAATTTTATTTCTTATCAATTTTTTCATAGGATCGATTTTTTTTTCCATTTATACCCGAAAAGAGGGGGTGAATTTTTTGTTATTGAATAGCTCGTTTATTTTCAATTTTACGCGGAAAATTGTAATAAACAAAGTTGTTTAAAATTAAATTTCCTACAATTTTGATTCTTAACAATTTTTCGTAGGATCTATATTCTTCGATTTATACCTGAGAAGAGCGGGGGGTGAACCTAAGTATTCTATTATCGCGTTTATTATTGATGTTGTATCATTATTTTTTCTGTCTGTTTTTTGTTGCTGATTGTCGTTGTAAATTTGATGTGTTGAAAATGTTATTTGCTACAATTATAATTCCGATTTTTTCTAAAGTTTATATTTTTGGAACGCACGTTCACGGTAAAGGAAAAGAGGGGTGTAAATAATCGGTTTATTGAACAGTATAATTTTTACAATTGAAAAAATGAATTTTCTTTTCTTTTCAGTACACTTTCAAAAGTCTTTCGAAATTTCAATTACGTCTGTTTGGAACGTTTAGCCGATGGCTCGGCCAAGTTTTCGTCGTTCGATTGTTCCTCGTAATTGTCAACGAATTCGTCCGGAAGCTCAGGAGGGTCGGGGGTGACTTGTTCTGAGCGGTTTTCGTCACTACCAAGGTCATCTTCATCCAGCAGCTCTCGAATTGAGACAACGTTTTCGCAGGTTTCTCCGTTGCAGTTGTGGCATAAGACGGAACATTTGAGTCCGGATTTGCGACAACCACACATTTTTCCGCACGTCGTTTTGCATTTACATAATAACTTTGTTTATAACAATTTTTCTCGTAAAATTGAAAAGAAACGTGATAATACAATGATAAGATTTTACCCCCACTCTTCTCAGGTATAAATCAAAGAATATAGATCCTACGAAAAATCGTTAAGAATCAAAATTGTAGTACCTTTAATTTTAAACAACTTTGTTTATAACAATTTTTCTCGTAAAATTGAAAAGAAGCGTGATAATACAATCATAAGATTTTACCCCCACTCTTCTCAGGTATAAATCGAAAAATATTGATCCTACGAAAAAATTGATAAAATTCAAAATTGTAGGAAATGTAATTTTAAACAACTTTGTTTATTACAATTTTTCGCGTAAAATTGAAAATAAACGAGTTATTCGATAACAAAAAATTCACCCCCTCTTTTCGGGTATAAATCGAAAAAAATCGATCCTATGAAAAAATTGATGAGAACCAAAATTGTAGGAAATTTAATTTTAAACAACTTTTGTAAAATCTATTTTGCGTGTAAAATTGAAAATGAAGCAGTTATTCAAGAAATAAAAATAACCCTTTAAATCAAGATGGCGGATGGAGTGAAAAGTCTGGTACCTCTACTTTTTGAATTTGAACTACCAGTGACCCCCCCCCCCCCCCAATGAATTCCGAAAGAAAATTGCTGCTAAAAATGTTTGTAAATCTAAAATACTAATTCGACTGGGCTATTTCAAGAAACTCGGGTCCTGCTACAGTGCCGTCTTCTATAGGCCTCCGAAGTAACTTTCGTGATGGCGCCCCGTAACGGCTGCCGGTGGCAAAACTTGGATTGGCGCATGGCGGTTAAGTAAAAACGGCACAAACACGAAAGAGCTAGGCTTGAGCAAGCATCATTGATTGGACACCTGATTTAAATGGCGACCGGCATACTGCACTAGCAGACGAAAACCAATCCAAGTTTTGCCAAAACTCGCCGCAAGGGTGCGCCACAAGAGTTACTTCGGAGGCCTATACTTTCATTGTCATCTGTAAGAACATGTATTATTAAGTTACTCCGATTTATTCACTATCGTAGGAGGATGAGTGTAAAGATAACTTCGATCTCAACTTATTTGAATTAATATGCCAATTTTTTTATTACCTGAGAACCTCGTATCGTTCTTTGAAGAACTTGCTTCGGTGCAAATAGTCGGTACTTGCGGCTTCAACTTCAACAAAACCGTTTCACCACGTTCACGTTTGTTTTGTAAGTCCTATAATTTATAGTTCAATCCTTTCAATATTACTATCTCTTTCGATGTATACCTAGTTAAGAATGAAATTAAAATAGTTTTAACAAACGTCCTCTTCCGGTATACCATCAGCACATTCTTGACTGCCTTCAACATAGTCTGAACGTATGATTCCAATGACGACAACTCGAACTCTGTTAAACTGGGTGTCGTGATCGGTTCGTTGCCTGTTGCCGTTCAAGCCTTGCGTAAAGTTTTTGCCTTTAGTGATGTCCGACTTGTTACGTCTCTCCATACCTAGAATAAGTAAAAACCCCATTATCCCAGATATTTTTCACCAAATTCTTTAAACTTTGTATAAGTCGGTAAAGATTACAGTGTGTAAAAAAAGTATTTGTACACGTCGTATTTTTTAAATGTTCTTTCGAAAAAAATGAAATACTTTATGAAGTTTCTGTGTTCGATAGCTTATCCTTAATATACATGGTGTCTGTTTAAAAAATCTTGGGAAAACACGACCACAAAAATAAGGCCAAATTAACAACAGTTTCGTGTGAGATGTACCATTTTTTGCACCCACTTTTGTATGTTATAAAATGATAAGGATTAGATTACGCATACCACTCACCACTGTTCCGAACTTTTCGAAGCACCGTTCATAGTATTTAATCACTTGCTAATTAGATTCAGTTTTTTCGGCTTTCGTTCTTTTCATACATAACCTGAAATCTGCCTTCCGCAAGACCCTTATTGAGCTTTAAAAAATCAAGCATTCTTGATAATTGCGCGGAAGATACTCGAGCACTCCTAGACTTCTTCCGGGAAAATAGAATAAATCAATAGTTTATTAAAAAGAACAGAATCACTGTCGCTGTTAGCTATGTCGTTGCAAGCGACAACTATCGGAAAGTAGCGACAACGATAATCATCGCTAGAGAGTTACAGAATCCCAGCACAGGTTACCATAATAGGTCAAAAAATAAGGTTACCATTCTAGGGTTATAACAGCGGTTTTCAAAATGTTCAAGTACCAAACCTCTCTGAAAATTGAAACAGCGGTTTGAAAACCGCTATTTTAATTTTCGGACAATTTTGGATTTCACGCCGCTCGGTTGGTGTGACATTGCATCTTAATGAATTGAGGTGCAATGTGACACCGACTGAGCGGCCATTAGTGTGAAATAGATTGCTCATTTTCTGATTTCCAGTATTTTCCGAGACGGTTAATATTTCGGAAAGAAGAACAAAAACACCTTCGGCTTTGTAGAATGGCGAACAACGCCTTTCCGATCGTTTGCCCGAAATGTTATCCGTCTAGGATAACATGATGTAATTATGACAACTTGGCCGCAGGATTTTTACCGACCGAATGGGTGGCAAGATGTCCTTAATACTGTACTGTTCGACCGCATGGTACAGCAGGGTTCTACTTTGCCTCATGTTTCGTCCATCAGATATGCTCCAGCGACTGCCCAGGAGGGGGCCAGTTGAGGAGTTATCTGGATCACGGTCTCAAATGCAGGTCTGAAAAAAGTCACGATATAATAGACACACGAAGTCGATCCGCTTCTGTTTACATTTTTTGCCTTTACGTGGTATTGCTGTTAGAAGATGTGTAGAGATCCGGTGTGCTGTTGATGATGACCGCGGCTCTCTACTCTCGTAACCCAGCTAACCATGTACCGTAAATGTACCCCTCATGTGGAGTGCGCTGTACCTGTACTGTTGCCACCTTGTGCGTGCGTACGGTACTGGTACATTACCGGTCCGCCGTACTGCGTACCGGTTTCGCTGTACCGCCAATGTACTAGTACAGTACCGGTACAGTATCGCTACCGTGGAGCCACCATGCACTGCAGTACGGTGTACCTCCACGGTAGCGAAAGGTACGTCTACGCTGGTATCCCGTACCCGTGCATTACCGGTACTGTAGGGTATAGCGTACTCCACATTTGCGGTACGCTGCACTAATGGTACGCTTGGTTAACTGGATACCCAGCTAACCATGTACCGTAAATGTATCCCTAAGGTGGAGTGCGCCGTACCGGTACTGTTACCACCTCGTACGTGCGTACGGCACTGGTACATGACCGATATACCGTACGGTACGCTGTACCGCCAATGTACTAGTACAGTACCGGTACAGTATCGCCACGGTGGAGCCATCGTAGACTGCAGTACGGTGTAACTCCACGGTAGCGATACCTTGGAGGTACGAGTACGCTGGTATCCCGTAGCCGTACATTATCGGTACTGTAGGGTACGGCGTACTCCACATTTGCGGTACGCTGTACTAATGGTACGCTTGGTTAACTGGGTAACTGGGAAGTTGTTGTATATGTCCAGGATCTGTAAGGTCGGTAAGGTAGGAGGCAGGAAAAGGAATTTGCTTTTCGTCTCGGGTACAGTGACAGACCCATAAGTAGGTTTGTGCCACTTTACCCTACCCTAGACGAGCTGGGTGTTAGGATCTAGGGGAGACGGTGGATATATCGAAACCAGAGATTAGTAGGGAGATGCACAACGCTCCCCTTTTCGAAGTGCCTCGTAAATGGCGCTAAATCGCGGCGGCGAGTTCGGGAGTATGACTTCGTGATCATCGCCTCTGTTGAGGTTGCAGATTCCCTTGTAGCCGCGTGAGTCCGTGATCACCGCTCAAGGCCGGTTTTCCTCTCACGCTGACCGCTGGCGCCGACGCGAGGCGCGCACGGACGCGTATAACCAGCATAACGGCCGTCAGCGCTAAGCGATCAGCGCGACTCAAAAACGCTACCTATAACTACATACATATTGACCCATCAGCGCCGACCGTCAGCAAGCAGTCAGCGTGAGAGGAAAGCCGACCCAAGCCGGTATCGCAGTCAGCGTGAACACGAATGGGTAGCTCGGTGGGGGAAAAGTCTCTGCCCCTCGCAAATCGCGCTCCCTCGACAGGCGAACGGGGCGAGGTTTTCCGTCCGATCGAGCTTGACATATATGTGTGGCCGTACTGCGGATTGGAATATGCATTAAATGAATTTCAAAGTGAAAAACATATATCGAGATCATTGTTTTCTCTCGGTTGCCCGTTTATGCTGAAAATGCGGGTTAAAAAAAATTAACGACGAACCGCGTTGAAAAATAAAACGCCGAAACGACCGTGGAAGGTTCAAAAAGAAATTTGGAGCCTTTGCCGTGATCGTTTCGGCATTTCTTTCAACAGTAAATATTATGGATAAGGATGTATCATAAATGTTTCTCTATCTGTAATAAGCGTTGTGGCTGCGTTGGCAGCGTGATGGATTACTTCCAGGCATTATTTATTATATTTAATTCATATATGTTTAACAAAAAAAAATGTTGCTACGGGGGGTTCGAACCCGCGCCGGCCGTATTCAGAGCTCGGACACTGATATCTTAGCCACGAGGCTCTTCCCGAGTAGAAATATTGTCAGGCTGGCCTGATATTTGATCTGCGCCTGCTCACCTTGTAGTACGAAGGCCTTACTCAAGTTTACCTTAATTTGCCTGATCAAGTTGGGGTCAGGCGGTAGTCGAGCAACCGGACTTACGGCTTACTTCAATTCGCTTGACCCGGCTAGCTTCAGGCGATATCAAGCAACTGGACTCATGGCTTACTTCAATTCGCCTGATCCAGCTAACTTCAAGCAATCATCATGTAACTGGACTTCTACAGTTTGGCGCTAAAAACGTGCCTAACATCATCTTGTCAAATGATACACAGACACGAGAGAAGCACGAGACATATTATTAATCACTTTTCACATTTTTACATATAACGTGTACGTTGTGAATAAGATGGACAAACACAATCGGAAAAAAAAATAGAGCGGGCTCTAAATAAGGGAAAAACGAAGAAATAATACAGCAGCAGGTTAGTATAACAATTAATTTTTTTCAAAGACTTACAATTCTTAAATCTATAAATATAAATTGGATTAAATCTGACTATAAATTAACCATACGCTAAATTATATATGCATTGGTTGAAATATTTATTATGATAAATTTGACAGATCCGGAACAGATACTCTCAGCGAGGAACAACTCGAAATTCCTGAGGAATGGCATGTGTTGGCGCTACCACGATGTAAGTAGATTTATATTTGTTTTGTGTATCGCTTTTATTTTCCTTTACTTGGTCTGTCTCCTTTGTCAGAGGAGAAAAAGAGACAGCGTAGGCCAACCAAATAATGGTAAGCTGACAGCGTAGTTCAATCTGGTAAATGTTTTGCCCTCAGTGCTAATTAACCTGGACAGCGTAGGCTAACCGAATAATGATAAGTTAACTGCGTAGTTCAGTTAAGTGAAAGTAATTCCATCGGTGCAAGTTAGCCCATAAGAAATGCACTTCGGATGGACATTACATTCACTGAACTGACTACGCTGTCAACTTACCATTATTTGGTTAGCCTTCGCTGTACGGGCCCGGACAGCGTAGGTTAACCAAATAATGATACGTTGACTGTGTAGTTCAGCTAAGTGAAAGTAAGTCCATCAGTGCGGGTTAGCCCATAAGAAATGCACTTCGGATGAACATTACATTCACTGAACTGCACTACGCTGTCAACTTACCATTATTTGGTTGGTCTTCGGTGTACGGGCCCTCCTGCTTCGATTCTAATTTTCATTAAAAAATGACCGCTCGCAGCTTTTGCAACAATTTTTTTCTTCTTTAAAGTAGATAATTGGATGGTGAGAGAAAGGAAAAAAATAGAGCTCAAATTTGTCCCACCCTAATAAAATAATGTGCATCCCTTATATAGATATATATGTAGACATTGAATTCTAAGTGGGATACACATTTTCGTATTTTTCAGTGGCTGTCATTTCGAAATATAGGGAACATGGAATAGAAGTTCATTCGAAGCAGGAAGTTGGAGCGGTATCAAGGCCTGATTAATTCAGCAAAAGACTGGGACAAGTTTCGAGCGTCGCGGAAAAAAACTAACAGAACGCCCAATGTAACTTTTCTTCGAAACGTCTGGTCATAAAAACGTTGAGCGCTGTTTACTTTATTCACGAAGCTTATTAAGTTTATGTTCAAAAAATATATTAGTTTATTTCGGGATGATAAGTGGAATATAATACAGTGATATATCTTACAAGGAACATCCCTCAGGTGTCCGCCTCCGATTTTGTTGAAACTCATATATGTGATAGAGCATCGAAAACTTTGAGATACGTATTTTTTTTATCGGCGGAAAAACGGATTTAAGGGAGGAAACCGCCCCTCAAAGAAAGGCGTGTCGAGGGGAGATTTTGCAGTTTCACCCAGAAGCAATCCACCGATCTGAATGAGACAAAAACGAAAATTCTTCTAATGAAAAGCGATGAAAAATCTACTATGAAGATGTTAAGAAAAAATTAAATTAGGGGGTAAACCACCCCTCAATTTGCCTTTTTTCACCCCACACTTAAGAGGGTTGTATGCAAATTAATAAAACAGGTATCATTTTAAAGGGCAATTAAAATTAAAGTTGACGGGTTTTTGCGTTTTGGCGGCATAGCAAATTTAAGGGGGTAAACCACCCCTAACATAAATTTATTTATCATGGTCGTTTTTCTGTGTTTAAAGTATATCCGCTGATTTTGAATATTTCTATAAGCTACAATATAATGTTTTACCATATGTCAAAATTATTACATTCGTCTTAAGGGGTAACTACTCTCTGACGAGAAACATCATTGAAGTTTCCGCTTTCGATTTCGTTGAAACTCATATATGTGGTAAAGCATTGCAAACTATTAAACATGTTTTTTTTTGTATCGGCAGAAAAACGGTGTTAGGGGATGAAACCACCCCTCAAAGTTTCTCCCACAAGCAGTCCACCGATCTGAATAAAACAAAATCGAAAATTCCTCTAATATTAAGCGATGAAAAATCCACTACAAGAGTGTTGATTAGAAATATAATTAAGGGGTAAATCACCCCTCCATTTGCCGTTTTTCACCCCACGCTTAAAAGGGTTGTATGAAAATTAATAAAACATGTATTATTTTTAAGGGGAATCAAAATTCAAGTTGACGCGTTTTTACGTTTCAGCGGGACAGCAAATTTAAGGGGGTAAACCACCCCTTATATAAATTTGTTCATCACCGTCGTGTTTTCTGTATTTAACATGTATCCGCGGATTCAAAATATTCTCCCGCGTTTTTAAACTATTACGTTTTTAAATTTTTACATTTTCAGGGTAAACTACCCCCTCTAATTGCTTTTCGTTTGAAGTTTCGCGAAAGGTTTCACGAATTTCGTTAAAACTGTTTTCATTCCATCGGTAATATCAATTTTATGTTTGTGTGTGCAGGCATATTCGTTTTGAGATTTAGGAGCGGTACTTTGGGAGTGGGGACGTGGGGCTACCCCTTACTCATAAGGCTGATATTTTCTTGTCGAAACGCTTCCGATTTTAATATGCACGTCCATTAAGCATCTCCATAGGAATAAACATACACTTCTATATATCATTAATTATAATAATTTCCAGAATAAGTTATAAGGCTCACTTCGTATATTTCGGAACGATGATACGCCTGGATCAAGCGACAATTTAGCCAGCGACGTAGTTTTGTGGAGGCGTGTATATTTTTATTATTTTACCGTTTATTTAATTAAACATATCAATGAAACTGAGGGTTTTATAGTAGGTTAACGAACATGTTTTTAATATATTTTGAAATATTTTATTTGGTAATCATATCAGCTGATTTACTTAATAGTACTTGTGAAAAGTATTGCAGTCATATGCCGTCAAATCATTTTCTTGTGATATATACTTTTTTTTCTAGTCTATCAACTATCAACCATCAACAATCACGGCTCATAATTCCTGCAATAATGATAATCGTCAAAAAAAATGCTTTAAACACAACAATTTTTTGCATCATGCACATCTGATAATGGCCAAATTATTGCAACCGGGTATTTCACAATGTGTGTTCGATTCACCAAAACCAAAGGTAACAGGATTTCCAAAATCTTCTGATTTTTTAAATGAGTGGAAATGAACAAATTTATGTTAGGGGTGGTTTACCCCCTTAAATTTGCTATCCCGCTGAATCACAACAACGCGTCAACTTGAATTCTGATTCTCCTTCAGAATGATACCTGTTTTATTCATTTTCATACAACCCCCTTAAGCGTGGGGTGAAAAACGGCAAATGTAGGGGTGGTTTACCCCTTAATTATATTTCTAATCAACACTCTTGTAGTCGATTTTTCATCGCTTAATATTAGAGGAATTTTCGATTTTGTTTCATTCAGATCGGTGGACTGCTTGTGGGATAAACTTTGAGGGGTGGTTTCATCCCCTAACACCGTTTTTCTGCCAATACAAAAAAAAACATGTTCAATAGTTTGCAATGCTTTACCACATATATGAGTTTCAACGAAATCGAAAGCGGATACTTCAATGATGTTTCTCATCAGAGGGGAATGTACAGTACTACCTCTCTAAGAGAGCGGTCTAGGGCGGTTAGGGGAAGTAATTCTCGAGAAATTCGTCGCCGAAGCCTTCCCCCACCGCTAGGTTAGCGCGCTCGAAAATCGCGCATGTGGTAGCGTGTATGTGTTTCTCCACTCGAACTCCATAAAAGAGCGCGAACGAAAGTGTTGAGAAAACTGTAAACGAGTTGCGGAAAGTATACTAGCGTTTCGTCGTTTCATGCGTAAGTATATCTCATTGAATATTGATGTGTAAATCTTTCTTTTTCTTCGCGTTTTTTTTATTCTGCTGTTTGGTATATTTTGTTGTTGCAATATTATAACACATATGAAGGAAACATTTGTAAAACTTTCAATAATTGTTGAATTATCTTATTCTTCGCAAAAATATACGTAGTATATTCGTTATCGAAACTCGAACATATACAGTAGAACCTCGATTATCCGAACCAATTGGGACCGAGACTAGTTCGGATAATCAAAAGTTCGGATAATCGAAACGTGGGTTTTTTGGGACGAGATCATAAACAACACCTTTTTATATAAAAACAGTACATACATATATATTATAATTTGACATATATGTTAACGTTGAAATATATATATATATATATATATATATAATGTATTTGAAATACCTGAAAAAGTTGAATGCTTTTTTTATATTTTTTAAAAATAAAATCGTCCATTTTTAATTGACGAACGGCTGTAACGCGTTTTTGAGCGGCTAAGTCTCGCAGCCGTTTGGGAAGGAGAGATTGCGTTGGGTTGCTCATTGTTGCTCACGGCGGTGGCAGCGAGCAACAATGTATCTTTCGCGCCAACGTTCGGATAATTGAGAGTTCGGATAAACTAAGTCATCGTTCGGATAATTGAGGTTCTACTGTACAGTGTACAAAAAAAATGTAACTAACAATTTATCTTGTGTATATACTTCAAGTTGAAATATACAATGTATATATATGTATAAATATTTCATTTTTAGATATGCTGTACGATATTTGCATTTATTACTACTACTCATAAACATATCTCTAGTATAATGTAGCCTCGATAATTTTTATCAATATCAATAATATTCTATGCTGTGTTAATGTCTATTAAAATATATTTTACTTGCATTAAATTACTACTTGAAATTTAATTATGGTGCATGTTTTTTTCTCCGACTTTACGGCTTAAACGTATATATTATTATACAAAGGAATATTATCCATTTGACAATCGTGCGACGTGCGATTTTCTGAAATCGCTCGCGATCTCTTATGGAGTTGTCCGCGACAAACTCGGGAGGCCTCGGGTACACTGGACAGCTCGAGCTAGGTGGGGGAAGCCATAAAATGCGCTCAAGCGGAACGGCGGGGAAATTCTCTCTTAGCGAGGGCTCTCTTAGAGAGGTAGTACTGTAATTAAGATGAATGTAATAATTTTAACATATGGTAAAACATTAAATTGTAGCTTATAGACATATTTAAAATCAGCGGATATACTTTAAACACAGAAAAAACGACCATGGTAAATAAATTTATGTTAGGGGTGGTTTACCCCCTTAAATTTTCTATGCCGCCAAAACGCAAAAACCCGTCAACTTTAATTTTAATTGCCCTTCAAAATGATACCTGTTTTATTAATTTGCATACAACCCTCTTAAGTGCGGGGTGAAAAAAGGCAAATTGAGGGGTGGTTTACCCCCTAATTAAATTTTTTCTTAACATTCTCATAGTCAATTTTTCATCGCTTTTCATTAGAAGAATTTTCTTTTTTGTTTCATTCAGATCGGTGGATTGCTTCGGGGTGAAACTGCAAAATCACCCCTCGACACGCCTTCCTTTGAGGGGCGGTTTCCCCCCTTAAATCCGTTTTTCCGCCGATAAAAAAAATACGTGTCTCAAAGTTTTCCGATGCTCTGTCACATATATGAGTTTCAACAAAATCGGAGGCGGATACCTGAGGGATGTTCCTTGTTAGTTTATTTCGAGTTTTTATTCTACTACAAATACAAAAAAAAATGATGTTTGTTTTCCGCATAGATATATGTTATAGATTTTATATTTAGATTAAAAAATAAACGATCAGCGTTATTTATAAAGTCGTGCCTTTTCTCTTTTGTGTATGCGTTGTATTTTTTATTTCAGGAATAAATCGGTCATGCTGAGCCGTGAAAAATCACATGATTTTTCACTTTGATGAAGCCATGAAAAATTAAGCCTTATCAGGCCTTGATTTTTTACCCTGGTCAGGCCTTGATAGTTTACCTTGATCACGCCTTGATTTTTTACCCTGATCAGACGGAAGTCAGGGATTGTGTTTCAAAAATGATCAGGGCTTGATAAAAAATTCTGATAAAGGCTAGAAAAAGAAATCAGGATGCTTGATCAGGTGTTTATTGTAGCTGGAGCAAGATTTCTACTCGGGTTGTGACCGTAAAGCTGCCTTAGGCATAGACACGTATCCAATGTGAAATCTGTTGAAAAAAATGCCGAAACGATCAAGAAACAGGGAACGTTTTTTTCTCGAGTTTTTTTCTCGAAGGACGAGTTGCTTCATAATTTTTCCGAATTTCGATTTTCGCTAACACGTACGAGATTCTTTTAAAGTCTTTAAGAGGGGATATACATTTACAACGATTAAAAAATCAATTTATCTTCTTTAAGGGATAACACCATTCTAGGAATTTGGAAAAATCGTTTTCTTTTGGTTTCAAAAATACTTTGGGGTCATAAAGATAATATGCAATTGGTTCTGGAGCGATTTTTTTTACGGTTGGATAAGTGTGTACAGTAGAACCTCGATTATCCGAACCTTGATCATCTGAACCCTTTAGTTATCCAAACGATGACTTAGTTTATACGAACGCTAAATTATCCGAACGTTGGCGCAAGACACATTGTTGCTCGCTGCCACCACCGTGAGCAACAATGAGCAACCCAACGCAACTTCTCCTTCTCAAACGGTTGCGAGACTTAGCCGCTCAAAAACGCGTTACAGCCGTTCGTCAATTAAAAATGGACGATTTTATTTTAAAAAATATTTAAAAAGGCATTCGACTTTTTTCAGGTGTTTAAAACACACACATACACGCGCGCGCGCACATGCGCACGCGCAACGGTGGCAACGTACCAACGTACTGCAAGGGAGAGGCCTCCTCGGTGATAGACCTCACCTTGGTCAGTGGCGGAATCGCTAACGGCGGTACACGCTGGCAGGTATCGGGAATCTATACACATAGTGCCCATCGTGCCATCATATGGGAAGCGTCGAGGCAGCAGTGCAAGCGACGGACGTTAGGTGGTTCCAAGGTCCTCTGCTGGAAAACAAACATGTTCGACATAGACTTGTTTCGCGAGGCCTTGGACGGCAGTGAAATGGAAACCGACAACCAAAACGCGGAGACTAAAGCCCAAGAACTGATGAAGAAGGTAGCAAGGGCCTGTGATGCTACGATGCCGAGAGGACGGGAAGGAAACCATCACCCCCCTATGTATTGGTGGAACGATTCGATTGCCGGGCTACGACGCGAAAGCAACCGAACGAGGAGGCTAGCCCAACGAGCCAGGGGCAAGGTTTCGCACCAAGCACTGGCGGCGAAGCACAAGGCGACACGAACCGCGCTGGCTAAGGCAATCAAGCGGAGCAAAAGGCAAAGCTGGATCGAGCTACTCGGTGAAGTCGAAGGTGATCCCTGGGGCAGCAACAACCTACCTGCCCAGACCAACTCAGGAGGATAGTGTCAACTCTCTTCCCCCCAACAAGAGGAACCCAACTATCAAGTGGAAGTTGAGGACATTGAAGCTATCCCGCCTGTTACGCAGGAGGAGCCTGCTCCGATCGTGCAGAAAAGTGGGCAATAAGAAGGCACCAGGAATGGATGGAATCCCGAACATCGCTCTTAAAGCATCCGTCAAAGAAGCTCCCGCATTGTTGATAGAAATGTACAATGCATGCCTCAGGGAATGAAGGTTTCCCGATTCATGGAAATGGCAGCGACTTGCTCTCTTGCCAAAGAGCAAAAAACCGCCAGATGATCCATCCTCATATCGTTCGTTGTGCATGTTGGACACCGCAGGAAAAATTCTGGAGAGAATTGTCCACAATCGGGTAGAAGCCGCTATCGGGAACTCCTTGGCAGTGAATCAGTACGGCTTCCGTAAGTCCAGATCGACGCTAGACGCGATAAGTCACGTGGTTACCACAGCGAGCCAAGCAATCTCCGGCACAAGATGGAAAGGGGGGGGGGGGGCAAATGAGCATTGCCTCGTGGTCGCTCTCGATATCAAAAACGCTTTTAATTCACCCAGGTGGAGTAACATCTGCTGTGCGCTGGATTAGCTGAACGTGCCATCCTACCTGAAGAGGATAATTGGAAGCTACCTTGACAACAGATTCCTGAAGTATGACACAGAAGATGGACCACGAGAGTACAAAATCACTGGGGGCGTACCTCAAGGCTCGGTGCTTGGGCCACTTCTGTGGAACATAATGTACGACGGCTTGTTGAAACTAACACCGCTACAAGGAGTAGAGATAGTCGCCTTTGCTGATGACGCCGCAGTGGTTATCGTTGCGAAATACCTGGAAGAAGCTAACAGGATGTTCGAAGAGACATACACCCAGATCCAGCACTGGATGGGTACAGCTGGCTTGAAACTAGCTGACAAGGGTACAGTACGGCAGTCGGATTTTGGTAATTTTTCGTACTCATGGTACGTGAAGTTCAGAGCTCGAATATTAATATCCCAAAGCAGTTCGACGCCATATTCAGAAATTTTCGAGAAAATTGACTTTGAAGTTTTCGAGCGCACTCTTATCCCACAAAGATGCAACGATATTCGAACCGGGCTCGTGGCGTACCCGGTAGCGCTCGAGTCTAGTAATCGCGGAGTCGCTGGTTCGAGTCTCACTTCGAATTTTTTTTTTTTTTTTTTTTTTTTCATTTTTTTAAAATTCGCATACCTCCGTCATTTAAATATCCCGATAAATTTTTGTTGTATATAATCACATATTATTATATATAATTAATATAATATATCTATATATGTTTATATATGGACAAAATCCATATATAGTTATTTATGTACAAAATTCATTATAGTTATACATAATTATATATTTTCTCATATATGATCATATATTATTTATATATAACAATAGGTGATTATTTATAAAAAAATAAATAAATAATCCCGGGATAAAAATATAAAATCTATGCTAATTCACATATATGTAATTATAATTGTCAATGATAAATGCAAGTCTTATTTTTGATTATCTCTTGCTTGAAATTGCGAATAGGCGACGGAAAATATCCAGTAATAATATTTACATAAACTCCCTTGTAGATAAATAGGAATATAAATAGAAGAATAAATGTTGAAATATGTGAATAGATGTATAAAACAAACGAATGCAGACCGAATAATAAAGTATTCAATTCCTTACCCGACGTTTTTCATTTTCATCCTAAAAATGTTGTTGGTTATAAATATTGATACTTGAAAATGTATGTTTATAATCAAGAGATAATTAAAAATATGACTTGCGTTTTTCATTTAAAAAAAATGAAAAAAAAAAAAAAAAAAATCGAAGTGAGACTCGAACCAGCGACCCCGCGATTACTCGACTCGAGCGCTACCGGGTACGCCACGAGCCCGGTTCGAATATCGTTGCATCTTTGTGGGATAAGAGTGCGCTCGAAAACTTCAAAGTCAATTTTCTCGAAAATTTCTGAATATGGCGTCGAACTGCTTTGGGATATTAATATTCGAGCCATGGAGACTAGAGTAAAGGAGCCCGAACGCATATGGCGGAATCGTCGAAAAGTGGATCGCGAAAGTGATGAAAGATCTTGTAGTTCGAAAAATATCCGCAAGCGATACTAGCGCCAGGGACCGAATAAGATAGGTCTGTAAGGACCGGCTTAGCAGTGTTTGTGACATACATACAATGACGTTTTACTGTCAGTGAGTGCAGCCAGATCGCGCGTGAAAGTTGCCCCTTCTCTAGTCTCTTACGCGCCCATCACACAATCATAGTAGCGCGTGTCCGTGAGCGAGCGACGCTCGGACGTCTTCGGAAAGAGCTGAGCACGGTCGAAGTTTCCCGACCGCGCCTTCGGCAGCTACATCAACACATGGACGCTGAGCACGTTCATGTGCGGCCAAGCCGAAACGAAGGCTTCGAGGGAAAAAGCAATCTGAGCACGACTCGCGCGTGACTTCACCCGACGGCACGCAGGAGGCTTTTAGATGATTTCAATGCTTATTTAGCTCTTGATTCTCTGCGGTATTATGGTATAAAAAAAATGTATCACGCACTCTGATCGCTTATTTTTTAGTTTATACATTATTTTAAATATAATAATAAATCTAAATTACAACTTATTTTTCTTATATAAAATTGTTCACGCTTTACTCACACCCGTCCTTATGTCAAATAAATTATAATTCATAAAAGTAACCGGAAATATATTTATATTCGTATTATTATATTAATTCTCATACTTTCATCAAGCGATAAAGCGTTATCCCCAAAAACAAGCTAATCATCCATCCGGCCGCGAATCCTAAGTACCAGAAAGTGTACATATTCTACAAGCAATGAGTAGGTCCCGTTGGTAGCGTTCCTGGCTTCGGTCCGCAGGGGTCCCTAGTGCAAATTTTTCATAATTTCTCATATTTTAGTCGTATTTGAGATTTTCGGAGAAAAAATAATTTAAAACACATTGAAGTTCTGGTCTATTTTCCAAAAACACATTTTTTTTTACTGAAAATTCATGATATCTCATTTTTTCCCTTTTTCCCTCATTTTTTCCCTTTTTCCTATTACCTGAGTGAACGGCTGCGAAGATATTCGGAAAAAATTTAAAGATGAAAAAAAATGAGATTTCCGTAAAAAATTGTTATAATTTTTTTCCTGAACTTTTTCTTTTTCCTATTAACCAGTGCGATGGTCTAGTGGTTAGTGTTCGAATCCCAGTCGCGTACATTTTGTTGTGAAATGTTTTTCTATGGCATTTCGCGGCGAAATAAGACTAGTTCCAAGACTGGGGGGCGAACTCGATGACCGGCTGTATTGGTGTAGGTTTTCCGCAGTTTCCCTATACCCATGACAGAAATGTCATGATGAATATAATAAAGAGGGGGAAGTCGGCTGCGGCCGCAAGAGGGGGGAACAGAGAGAAAGATGGAGAAAAAAGTAAAAAACAGTAGAGGAAAGAAACGGGCACAATGAAGGGAAAGAATAGGTAACAAACGCGAAAAGCGTGTACCTAGGAAAAAAAATAATAACAAAAAAACATTAGATTTTCGTAAAAAAAATTATTACATCTATTATCCCTCATAATTCTGAGAAATAATGAATTTCCGAAATGTTTGCAAACATTATTTTCCTTAAGGGGTAACACCACTGTAACGGCCTGCCACGAAGCGTTTTAGACAAATAATACTTGGGGTAATTATTAAGCATATATTGAAGTATATTGCAAAAAAATGTTATGGGAAAATATTACAAAATTGGCACACAGCAGCAAATTCTTCCGAGACATGTTAAACTTAAGGTGCTCTGCGTCGCGCAGTATAACTTGTGCCAATTTTAATCTGGACAAAATAATTTTTTAAATTAATTCTAGATGAGTGTAGCTAGTGAACCACATAGGGGATTTTAGAAATATTGATTTTTGAGTAATTGCCGAGTATTTGACTAAATATGTTCAATTTGTTTGTTAAGACATTTATTTATTAATAAACATTGTTTAAACTAACTTATCGAAAATCCCCTACGTGGTTCAGTAGCTACCCTCATGTAGACTTAATAAAACAAAACTCTTTTTTTAGATTAAAATTGGCAGTTATCTGCGTGCCGCAGAGGTTCGACATGCTTCGGAAGAATTGCTGCAATGTCGCAATTTTGTAATTTTTTCGGATAAAAATTTCTAACAATATACTTAAATATATGCTCAATAAATATCGCAAGTATTATTTGTTTATCACATTTTCTTCCGCCAAAAAAAAAATATCACAAAATACGCTTCCTGTAAGGCCGTTACAGTAGTGTTACCCCATAAAGTATTCATATAATTTCCGAGATTTTCCCGTGATCGTAATTAAAATGACGAAATATTCGGAAAAATTCGGAAAAATTTGAAAAAATTCGGAGAAATTCGTCTCAACTCGGATGTTTGCGTAAAAATAATTGTCCGCGAAACTCAGAATTCGTCATATTTGTTCCAATTCATAGAAAAATACGGAAAAATTTTCCGGAAAAAATCGGAGTTTTCGGAAAAAAATTTGCACTAGAGACGCGGGATCGTTCCTCGCGCTCAGTGCTTTTTTGAAAAACTATTATTACTATTAATTCTTATTTGATTAGTTATCATTATTATTTTAATTAGTTATCTTTTAGTGTCGAAAAATGTATCGCGCACTCTGACCGCTTATTTTATTAGTTTGTACGTTAATTCTAATATAATAATAAATCTAAATTACGACTTATCTTCGGGGCCTCGAGCGAACTTTCCCGATATTATTGGCCCGAATTCGTCTCCGATTTTATCTTACTTCCGGTCAGAATGGGGGAAGAAGTCTAAAGATGCAGCGAGAACGACGATTGGAGCATTGTTTATTTAACAAAGATAAAATCGGTGCTCGGAATGGTTCTCGGGGCCTCGAGCGAACATTACCGATGTTACTGCCCCGAAGTCGTCTACGATTTTATCTTACTTTCGGTCAGAATGGGTCGAGAAGTCTGGCGATGGTGCGAGAACGACGGTAGGAGCATTGTTTATTCAACAAAGATAAAATTGCAGCTCGGAATGGTTCTCGGGGCCTCAATCGTACGTTCCCGATATTACTGCGCCGAATTCGTCTCCGATTTCATCTTACTTCCGGTCAGAATGGGTCAAAAAGTCTCACGATGCTGAAAGAACGACGGTAGGAGCATGGTTTATTTAACAAAATAAAATCGGTGCTCGGAATGGTTCTCGGGGCCTCGAGCGAACATTACCGATAATACTGCCTCAAATTCGTCTCAGATTTTATCTTACTTCCGGTCAGAATGGGTCGACAAGTCTGACGATGCTGCGAGAACGACGGTAGAAGAATTGTTTATTCAACAAAGATACAATCGGTGCTCGGAATGGTTCTCGGGGCCTCGAGCGAACATTCCCGATAATACTGCCCCGAATTCGTCTCCGATTTTATCTTACTTCCGGTCAGAATGGGGGAAGAAGTCTAAAGATGCAGCGAGAACGACGATTGGAGCATTGTTTATTTAACAAAGATAACATCGGTGCTCGGAATGGTTCTCGGGGCCTCAAGCGAACATTACCGATGTTACTGCCCCGAAGCCGTCTACGATTTTATCTTACTTCCGGTCAGAATGGGTCGAGAAGTCTGGCGATGGTGCGAGAACGACGGTAGGAGCATTGTTTATTCAACAAAGATAAAATCGGTGCTCAGAATGGTTCTCGGTGCCTCGAGCGAACATTCCCGATATTACTGCGCCGAATTCGTCTCCGATTTTATCTTACTTCCGGTCAGAATGGGTCGAGAAGTCTGACGATGGTGCGAGAACGACGGTAGGAGCATTGTTTATTCAACAAAGATAAAATTGCAGCTCGGAATGGTTCTCGGGGCCTCAATCGTACGTTCCCGATGTTACTGCGCCGAATTCGTCTCCGATTTCATCTTACTTCCGGTCAGAATGGGTCAAAAAGTCTCACGATGCTGAAAGAACGACGGTAGGAGCATGGTTTATTTAACAAAATAAAATCGGTGCTCGGAATGGTTCTCGGAGCCTCGAGCGAACATTACCGATAATACTGCCCCAAATTCGTCTCAGATTTTATCTTACTTCCGGTCAGAATGGGTCGACAAGTCTGACGATGCTGCGAGAACGACGGTAGAAGAATTGTTTATTCAACAAAGATAAAATCGGTGCTCGGAATGGTTCTCGGGGCCTCGAGCGAACATTCCCGATAATACTGCCCCGAATTCGTCTCCGATTTTATCTTACTTCCGGTCAGAATGGGGGAAGAAGTCTAAAGATGCAGCGAGAACGACGATTGGAGCATTGTTTATTTAACAAAGATAAAATCGGTGCTCGGAATGGTTCTCGGGGCCTCAAGCGAACATTACCGATGTTACTGCCCCGAAGCCGTCTACGATTTTATCTTACTTCCGGTCAGAATGGGTCGAGAAGTCTGGCGATGGTGCGAGAACGACGGTAGGAGCATTGTTTATTCAACAAAGATAAAATCGGTGCTCAGAATGGTTCTCGGTGCCTCGAGCGAACATTCCCGATATTACTGCGCCGAATTCGTCTCCGATTTTATCTTATTTCCGGTCAGAATGGGTCGAGAAGTCTGACGATGGTGCGAGAACGACGGTAGGAGCATTGTTTATTCAACAAAGATAAAATCGGTGCTCGGAATGGTTCTCGGTGCCTCCAGCGAACATTCCCGATATTACTGCGCCGAATTCGTCTCCGATTTTATCTTACTTCCGGTCAGAATGGGTCGACATGTCTGACGATGCTGCGAGAACGACGGTAGAAGAATTGTTTATTTAACAAAGATAAAATCGGTGCTCGGATTGGTTCTCGGTGCCTCGAGCGAACATTCCCGATATTACTGCCCCGCAATCGTCTCCGATTTTATCTTACTTCCGGTCAGAATGGGTCGACAAGTCTGACGATGCTGCGAGAACGGCGGTAGAAGCATTGCTTATTTAACAAAGATAAAATCGGTACGCGGAATGGTTCTCGGGGCCTCGATCGTAGGACCCGATATTACTGCCCCGAATTCGTCTCCGATTTTATCTTACTTCCGGTCAGAATGGGTCGAAAAGTCTGACGATGCTGCGGGAACGACGGTAGGAGTATTGTTTATTTAACAAAGATAAAATCGGTGCTCGGAATGGTTCTCGGGGCCTCGAGCGAACATTCCCGATATTACTGCCCCGAAATCGTTTCCGATTTTATCTTACTTCCGGTCAGAATGGGTCGACAAGTCTGACGATGCTGTGAGAATGACGGTAGAAGAATTGTTTATTTAACAAAGATAAAATCGGTGCTCGGAATGGTTCTCGGGGCCTCGAGCGAACATTACCGATGTTACTGCCACGAAGTCGTCTACGATTTTATCTTACTTCCGGTCAGAATGGGTCGAGAAGTCTGGCGATGGTGCGAGAACGACGGTAGGAGCATTGTTTATTCAACAAAGATAAAATCGGTGCTCGGAATGGTTCTCGGTGCCTCGAGCGAACATTCCCGATATTACTGCCCCGAAATCGTCTCCGATTTTATCTTACTTCCGGTCAGAATGGGTCGACAAGTCTGACGATGCTGCGAGAACGGCGGTAGGAGCATTGTTTATTTAACAAAGATAAAATCGGTGCACGGAATAGTTCTCGGGGCCTCGATCGTAGGACCCGATATTACTGCCCCGAATTCGTCTCTGATTTTATCTTACTTCCGGTCAGAATGGGTCGAAAAGTCTGACGATGCTGCGAGAACGACGGTAGGAGTATTGTTTATTTAACAAAGATAAAATCGGTGCTCGGAATGGTTCTCGGGGCCTCGAGCGAATATTCCCGATATTACTGCCCCGAAATCGTCTCCGATTTTATCTTACTTCCGGTCAGAATGGGTCGACAAGTCTGACGATGCTGTGAGAATGACGTTAGAAAAATTGTTTATTTAACAAAGATAATATCGGTGTTCGGAATGGTTCTCGGGGCCTCGAGCGAACATTCCCGATAATACTGCCCCGAATTCGACCCCGATTTTATCTTACTTCCGGTCAGAATGGGTCGAAAAGTCTGACGATACTGCAAGAACGACGGTAGGAGCATTGTTTATTTAACAAAGATAAAATCGGTGCTCGGAATGGTTCTCGGGGCCTCGAGCGAACATTACCGGTGTTACTGCCCCGAAGTCGTCTCTTACTGTGTCAAACCGGTGTTACTGCCCCGAAGTCGTCAATTACTGTGTCAAAGTTAGGCCAAGTTTTCTGCCGCTCGAGTGGTGTTACCCCTTAAGAGAAACCGCAAACAGAGTCGCAACGCTTTGGGATTTCCATAATCAACCCGTATCGGTACGTGAAAAAATGTATCTCGGGCGATGCAGAAGATCTTCTCATCTGTTTTCAATCCTAAAAAAACGTCGTATCGATTTTCATCTGCCGGAACCGACTGATTTCGCCTCCCCTAATGAGGAAATGGAAAGCTTCTCCTCATGTTTCCTAACCCAGCTCGAACACACTTTGAGATGATATTCGTACAGAAAAATGTATTTTTGGAGATCAATCCGACTATGATACTGAACGGAGTGTTCGAATGAGAAATGAAATCCCGAAAACATCCAATTCTCGAAAATGTAGCGTCAAGTTATTGAGAGTTTGTTAATAAAAACTTACGTATTGATTTTTTTTCAATACGCAAAAAAAAATCGCTCAGTATATCGAAATTCGATAATCATTCACAATTCTTTGGTTTTGTTAATTTTTATTTCTTAAGGAAGCAAAAAGAACAGGTGCTCTCGATGGATAATCGCGGCAAAATTCGTAATGGTCATTAATTGCGGCGCGCTTCACGCTTTGGCACGCAATACACCGAGCGATAGCAGATGATAGGTGAAACGTCAAATCGTGTGTCACGATTCTCGGGCCGAATAGGTTGACAGGCAACGTAGCGAATGATTCGCTAAACGTCAGATCATGCGCGCTGACATTTGTCAAACGTTGCTGTTTCGCAGAACCTTCTTGACGTCGACTACGACTTCGTGGCCCTTCGTCTACTCTTCTGCCCTTTTCGATCGTCCAACATGGCGGATACGAGCGTTAATTTCGAAGATCGAACGCCTATTTTCTAATGCTTCCCATTCGATGACGGAGGCGAAAGAAAGAAAACGGCTCGGTAGAAATCTTCGGCGTAACCTGCCGAACCCGGCATTTCTCGCTGTTACACTTATTCTGGATCACCCTGTATATATGTGTTTGGTTTGTTGGTTGATTTGAGATTTGATGTAAATTATATACTTTATTATTTCTTTTTGTAGCGACGAAAAAAAATATTTTTCTTGAAAATCCAGTATGTAATATTCACGTTATGGCTGTTTAATCGTACGTGTCACCGTATACAAATAAAACATTTACAGTAGAGATCACCTCCAAGCAAAAAATTACTGATATATTATCATTTCATAATTTAAACAAAAGCATATCAAAATTACTCTTCAGTATTATAAACTGCGCTAATAAGAAACAAATATATGACAAATTGCGGATCGACGATTCAAAATCACCGCGCGGACGGAACCAGCAGTGGTAGCGCCGCCAGGCGGGAACAATCCGCGGATCATTCATCACTTTCACAACCATTTCGCCAGCATTGCGTTCGGGCTCCTTTACTCTAGTCTCCATGATTCGAGCTCTGAACTTCACGTACCATGAGTACGAAAAATTACAAAAATCCGACTGCCATACGGTCCCCTTGTGAGCACAAGACAGAGGCTGTGCTGATCACCAGCAGGAAGAAGATAGAGACGATAGAGCTGACTGTGGGGCATCACACAATTACGTCACAACCCAGTATAAAATACCTGGGTCTGATGATAGACGTATGACTCAGCTTCAAGGACCACGTAGAGTACGTCGTTGGCAAAGCGGGAAAGGTTAGAGCGGCGTTAGCGCGACTGATGCCAAACATAGGCGGGCCGCGGCAGGCGAGGAAAAAGCTACTGGCATCAGTGGTCACTACGGTCCTGACCTATGGTATTGCCATTTGGGGCAATGCATTGACTACCGAGAAGTACCGACGTAAGACGGCAGCGGTCTACCGGCTCAGTGCCTTAAGGGTTTCCTGTGCATACCGCACAGTATCGGAAGATGCAGTGTACGTACGCTCGGGAATGCCACCTATAGAGGTCCTGGCCGAAGAGAGAAGATCCCTATACCACCAGAGGAGGTCACCGTCAGGACTTCAAGATGAGCACAGAGCTGAAATCGGGAAATGCAGCCTACACCGCTGGCAGCAGATGTGGGATGCATCCGTGAAAGGGATATGGACGTACCGCCTAATTCCCCAGATAGATGGTTGGCTGAACCGCAAACACGGGGAGGTCAACTACTATCTGACGCAGATGCTAACAGGCTACGGCTGCTTCAGAGCATACCTGCATAGGTTTGGTCACGATGAGTCTGCGGACTGTACAAGTGGATGTGGAGTACCAGAGGATGTATTACAAGTGGATGTGGAGTACTAGAGGATGCACGCATTCTTCCAGTGCCCACGATACCAAGAAGAAAGAGAGGAACTGGAGGAGGTACTAGTGGAAGTACCAACTCCAGAGACCTTGGAGGGACTCATGATGAAAACAGAAGAGAACTGGGCAGCGATTAGTAGTTTCGCTACGGCGGTGCTGAAGAAACTGCGCCAAGAAGAAAAGAAGAGAAGAAGCGAGACAGCGACGATAGTCGCTGATGCTTGAAAAAGAAGAAGAAAGCCAGTCGGCACCATCGGAGGAAGAGCTACGGCTGTGATCACTCTCGCGAAGTGATGCTTGGCGGCGGTCCCGCGGGAGTACAATAGGTCAGTGAGAAAGAGGTTCAGGGTTTCAGTTGGTAGAGCAAGTGCGCGAGTCCAACACACGGGTTGCATGGAACGCGTTGCAGCGGGCTGCATGCAACCTACGGTACATAAAGCATTTCCCCCCTCTTAAAAAAACACACACACACGCACGCGCGCGCGCCCACACACACACACACACACACACACGCACACGCATACGCACATGCACACGCGCGCACACACGCACATGCACACGCACACGCACACGCACACACACACACACACACACACACACGCACACACACGCACACGCGCGCACACACACACACACACACACACACACACACACACACACACACACACACACACACACACACACACACACACACACACACACACACATGGGGAGTCTGAAACCCCTACGTGGCGCGTCCCCAGGTGGCGGATAGGGGGATGCCCGGTATATAAATATGGACATGGATGTAGAAATATCTATATAGATAAAGATATACGTATAGAGATATCTATCTGGATATAGATATGGATATGGAGATGTCCATATAGATATACAGGGTAGGAGGCAATTAAAATACCTCCCGTGGACCAACAGACTCGGGGAACAAACCTCGACAACAAATGATAATGGGAAGTTCAATGAAGGATGTACGGATTAGGGTGCAGGGGCACGGAACCCCAGTACCGGCGCCTCCAGGGAGTGAGCAAGCGTACCACGACCGCAGTACCACGGAGGTGGGCCACTTGGCCTCCATGGCGCACAATGTTCCAAGTGAAGGAAAGGAAAAGGAAGGTAGAAACCAACAGATCATGAAGTTGGTGGAGAGGCATGGAAAGACGCTGGAGAGCCTAGCCTCTTTTATTCAGCAGAAGAAAAACCTCCACAAAGAGATCCAGCGGTGGGTTCCTAAGCTTACCAGTACTTGGAAAGGTATAGAGGACCTGGTAACGTGGAGGGCAAAGCCACAGGCGGAAACGTCGACTGGAGGTACGCAAACCACGCCAACCATAAACCAAGCGAAATCGACTCTACCTAACAAGGAGAGGAACGATGAAGGCATGGACGTGGACGGTACCTCGACGCAAGGAAGCAAGGCGAAGAGGAGAAAGCGGGTTACACCAACGTCGACCGAGGGAAAGGAGCCGAAGAAGAAGAAGCAGCTGGAGGAGCTGGCTGGTCAACCCGAGGATAAGGGAGGCGTGCGATCAGAGCAGGAGTGGCAGACTGCCGGAAAGAAGAAAAGATCGCACAAGATATCCCAGACGCAGCCTCAGAAGAAGCCGCAGAAATCTCGCGAACGGATCCGGCGCTCAAGGATGCAGGTGAATGCGTCCAAAAGGTACGCAGAACGAACGCGGGAGATCTGCTGATCGTTCTGAATAAGGAGAGCTCAGCCAAAGCACCGGAATTGCGAAACCAATTCGAAGGTGTTCTTGGCGAATCAGCAACGGTGCAGAGTAAAGTCCAGGAAGTGGATCTGGAGATCAAAGATCTGGAAGAGGATACGACGAAGGAGGAGATATCGGCGGCCCTGCAGAGAGTCTTGGGACCGGACTATCCAGCCACGGAACACTCTCTTAAGTCTCTGCGTAAAGCATATGGCAGGACTCAGACCGCGGTAATACGAATCATGGTGCCTGCTGCCCGGAAACTTCTGGATACAGGAATCATCCGAGTCGGCTGGTGTAATTGCAGAATCCGAGAGGTGGTGAGGCCACTAAAGTGTTTCAAGTGCTGGAAATTTGGACACTGATCACGGAACTGCAAGAGCAGTGTCGACCGGGCTAAAGACTGCATCAAGTGCGGTATCACTGGCCACAAAGTTGCCGAATGCACAGCAAGCGCAAAGTGCGTCATATGTGCAGAAGCGGGAGATGGGGCACCCACAGCCCACATCGCAGGTAGCAGCCGATGTCCAGCGTATACGCGGGCTCTCCAGGCTCTCCAGGCACTCCAAAAACGATGCAAATGAGAGTACTCCAGCTCAACCTCAACCATTGTGAAGCCGCACAGGACCTGCTCATGCAGACTGTACGCGAGCTGAAGCCTGACTTGGCGATACTCTCGGAACCATATAGACATCTAGACACGCAACCCTGGGAATCTGACGCAAGTGGGAAGGCCGCAATTTGGTCTTGCGGAAAGCTTCCATTTCAGGATCTTGCGAGTCGGATGGAAACTGGTTTCGTGAGAATAAAAGCCAAAGGAGTTAATTTCTACAGTTGTTACGCACCGCCTAGCCTGACGACTGATGAGTTTGAGAATTTTCTCGACAACCCAGTCGCAGACGCTAAACAACGATTCCCGGTAGCTATAGCCGGAGATTACAACGCGTGGGCTGTGGAATGGGGTAGTAAAGTGACGAACAGGAAGTGTCAAGCTCTGCTTGAGGCTATGTCCTTATTAGATGTAGTACTACTTAATGCAGGTACAAAGCCCACTTTTGTTAAAGGTGAAGCCTCCTCTATAGTGGACCTCACTTTTGTGAGTAGTAGCCTGGCCAGAGGCAACCAGTGCCACTGGGTAGTCAGTGATATCTACACTCACAGTGATCATCAAGCGATTCTCTGGCAGATTCGCGGAAACTTCAGCAGAATAGCGAAGGCACCGAAGACAAACGGGAAGGGCTGGAAAGCGAAAATGTTTGACGCGGACTTGTTTCGTGAAACTTTTGACACCAGCCCCCTCGCAGCAGAAAGTGCAACCGAGAAGGTCGAGGTGGTCATGCAGAGGGTCACCGAAGCATGCGATGCCACAATGCCACGGAAACGTGATGTCGACTTCCGACCAGCGGTACACTGGTGGAGCGAACGAATTGCCGGCCTCCGAAGGGAGTGTCGTCGAACTCGCCGGAGAGCGCAACGAGCTCGAGGCAAACGCTCGTTCCCCGATTTGGAAGAACAGCACAGGAAGGCGCGCTTGAAGCTTAAAAAGGCTATCAAGCAGAGTAAAGCTGAAAGCTGGGGCGAACTGCTCAGCGAGGTGGAAGATGCTCCCTGGGGCAGGCCATACAAAGTAGTAATGACTCGGCTGAAAAGCCAGCCGATGCCATCGCCTATGGACGCAGCCCTGCTGGAAAAGATTGTTACACATCTGTTCCCTGAGCAACCCGAGGAGGACTACCAGCTCGCGGAGGACGTCGATGAGGACATCCCAGCCATTGCTGAAGAAGAGCTTCTTACGGCGATTGTCAGGGTGGGCAACAATAAAGTCCCCGGCATAGATGGGATACCCAACATCGCACTCAAGGCAGCGATCAAGTTGGCACCGGCAATATTCCTGGGCATGTACAATAGGTGTCTCAAGGAAGGAATCTTCCCGGACAAGTGGAAGTGGCAGAAGCTAGTGCTCCTCCCGAAAGGGAAGAAGCAGCCGGACGAACCTTCATCCTATCGTCCGCTCTGTATGCTGGATATCGCCGGAAAGATCTACGAACGCATCATCCATAACAGGATTGAGAAGGTCGTGGACCCTCTACTGGCGGAGGGCCAGTTTGGCTTCAGAAAGGAGCGCTCTACGCTGGATGCCATTAACACAGTGGTGAAGCGGGGAAACGATGGACAAGAGGGTCCAAGAAGTACTGCGCAGTTGTCGCTCTCGACGTCAAAAACGCTTTCAACTCGGCGATATGGAAGTGTATCATGGATGCTCTAAAAACATTAGGTGTAGCATGGTACCTACGGAGAATAGTGGCGAGTTACCTATATAATAGGTGGCTCATGTACGACACAGAGGATGGACCGAAGACGTATAGGGTGACTGGAGGAGTTCCTCAGGGCTCTGTACTTGGACCGCTTCTGTGGATCATCATGTACAATGATATGCTGCTATTACAATTGCCGAAAGGAGTGTCCGTCGTAGCGTTTGCAGATGACGCGGCGCTGATTGTCATCGCCAAATTCCTGGAGCAAATCACCGCACTCTTCGGCGAAGCTTTCGCCAAGATAAAGGAATAGATGTCTTCTGTTGGACTGCAGCTTGCAGCCCACAAAACAGAAGTACTCCTCGTATCCAGCAGGAAGGTGATGGAAACGATAACGCTCAGCGTTGGAAACGCCGAAATCACATCCCAACCGTTCATTCGGTACCTGGGTGTGATTCTCGACGCGAGGCTGAACTTCAAAGAGCAAACCGAGCAGATCAGCAGAAAGGCCGCTCGGGTGGCTACCACACTGGTGCGACTCATGCCTAATGTTGGTGGCCCCAGACAGAAGAGGAGGAAACTGCTGTCATCAGTGACGACCTCAGTGCTCACCTATGGGATACCCATATGGGCTGACGCACTGAAAATCCAGGAGTACCGCAGGAAGGCTGCAGCAACGTATCGCGTCAGCGCCTTGAGGGTAGCCTGTGCATTTCGCACTGTCTCCGAGGACGCTATCAACGTTATTGCGGGAATGCTGCCCATTGAGGTGCTCGCTGGGGAGCGTAGATCGATGTACCAGCAGAAGGGAGCTAGAAATCCCAGTTATGTAAGGACAGAAGCGAGAGCAACCAGTTTCAACCAGTGGCAGACGATGTGGGATGCCTCTACCAAGGGAAGGTGGACACATCGACTAATCCCGAAGGTGGAGATGTGGGTGAACCGTCTACATGGGGAGCTCAACTATTATCTCACTCAAGTGATCTCAGGACACGGCTGCTTCCGGGCTTATCTCTATAAGTTTAATTATGAAGATTCCCCGGACTGCCCAGCATGTGTAGCAGTCGAGGAGAACGCTGAACATGCATTGTTCCAATGCTCACGTTTTAGTGCCTCCCGCGCGATAGTCGAGGATCAGCTGGAGACACGCATCACCCCGGACAACCTGGTTGAGTTGACGCTGAAGTCAGCAGACGCATGGACAGCGGTATCGGCTTATGCTGCCGCAGTAATGAAGGAATTGCGACGTGCAGAACGCGCGAGGAAGAAGACCACGCCGGAAGACCAGGCAGTCATAGATGAAATCAGCGACACGAACCCCTAAACCACTCATACCATCTCGAGTGGAACGGAGGATGTAAGGTCGTCTGATAGCACTGAAGGAAGAGCTACGGCTAAGGCCTCTCCCGCGATGTAATACCTAGCGGTCGTCCCGCGGGAGAATTTGTAAGGCCACAGAGGAACGGGGGTTTTTAGTCGGTGGAAGCCCGACACACGGCAATTATTTGCTACGGTGCGCAGGCATTTCCCCGCTAAACCTCTTTCAAAAACAACACACACACAAACACACACACGCACACGCACGCACGCAAACATACACACACACACATATACAGAGTGACAATTTGGGGATGGCCACCTATTTTTAAATCCATTTGGGCGGCCATTTTGAATCAGTTGAGGTGCGCTTTTAGAATAGTTTTTCGGGAACTTTTCGAAAAAAAATATAGGGCTCATGTGAAAAAAATAAATTTCATGGAAAGCAAGAAAAAAGATTTGAAAAAAAATAAAAATGGCATTCCGCGCGGACCGAAGCGAAGTCGATTCGATTTTGAACACGGAAGATTCGAATAGAAGTCGTTCGAAAAATGTTATGACTGAGAAAAACAATCCCAAAATTTCGAGATCGAACGATAGTTCAAACGTTGAGTTTGACTTCCGTTGTATCTCGGGAACGGCGGAACCTGCGAACGGATTCAGCGGAGTGAGTAGGCGCTGGAGCTTCTGCTGCTGTGTTCGCGTCAGGGCTGTCATGGGGCCGCAAACGTCACCGAGAAACGTCAAGCCGCAGCTGACGTTTCGAGAAGCCAAAATGTGCTGACAAAGAGTCACCGTAACAAGCAATTTTTCGATTTTTATTCATTTCTTCAACTTCAAAATTGTTTTTTTTAGCATTAATGCGTAATTTATTTATTCACAGACATCAATTACCAAGAAAAATTTTCAAAAACAATTTTCGAAATAAAAATTCAAATAAAAATAATTCCGAATTTTTAGGGTAGTTTAAAAAAAAACTGTTTTTTGTGTTTGTTAAGAAAGTGTATTTCAACGATTGGAGCTACAAAAAAATTGAAAGTTCGAGATTCGTGAGAAGAGAATCAGTCAACCGTAGGGGGGTATATCAACTTTTTAAAATGATTTTTTAAATTGACATCGAAAACAAAGGTGATTGACTGGTCAAAAAAAATCGACCAAATTTTGTTTGACAAGAGGAGATTATCGTTCATGCGTGAATTTTTTTTTTAATTTGTTAATTTTTTTTATTTGACATTTTTTTTAAATTGCGAAATTTTTTTATTTTTTATTTTTTCTTGGTAATTCATGTCTTTGAATAGAAAAATTACGCACTATTGCTAAAAACCATTTTGAAGTTGAAAAAATGAATAAAAATTGAAAAATCGGTTGTTGCGGTGATTTTTGACAGAAACGATCAATTTAATCTTCAGGGCATTAAGAAAAAAAATCGCAGCGCTTTGCAACTTGGACGGTTTGTTGGGGACTCTTCGAGGTTAAAAAATTACCCACGATATCCTTCGTTCATGCAATATATCCAAACTTATACCAAATTTTCCAAATATCCTTAAATTCGCAAGTTTTCTACTTTTTTTCAGTCAACATCATAAATTCGAAAAAAATTTGTATCCACGGTCACTAATTGCATATCGTAGAGAATGTTTTGCAGTTCCCAGAAAATCGGAGAGGAATTCGGGTCAGTAATATCGGGAATGATCGCTAGAGGCCCCAAGAACCATCCCGAGCACCGATATTATTTTTGTTAAATAAACAATACTCCTACCGTCGTTCTCGCACCATCGCCAGACTTTTCGACCTATTCTGACTGGAAGTAAGATAAAATCGGAGACGACTTCGGGGCAGTAACATCGGTAATGTTCGCTCGAGGCCCTGAGAACCATTCCGAGCACCGATTTTATCTTTGTTGAATAAACAATGCTCCTACCGTCGTTCTCGTAGCATCGTCAGACTTCTCGACCGATTCGGACCGGAAGTAAGATAAAATCGGAGACGATTTCGGGGCATTAATATCGGGAATGTTCGCTCGAGGCACCGAGAACCATTCCGAGCACCGATTTTATCTCTGTTAAATAAACAATGCTCCGACCGTCGTTCTCGCAGCATCGTCAGATTTCTCGACCGATTCTGACCGGAAGTAAGATAAAATCGGAGACGAATTCGGGGCAGTGACATCGGTAAAGTTCGCTCGAGGCCCTGAGAACCATTCCGAGCATCGATTTTATCTTTGTTAAATAAAAAATTCTCCTACCGTCGTTCTCGCAGCATCGTCAGACTTCTCGACCCATTCTCACCGGAAGTAAGACAAAATCGTAGACGAATTCGGGGCAGTAACATCGGTAATGTTCTCTCGAAGCCCTGAGAACCATTCCGAGCACCGATTTTATCTTTGTTAAATAAACAATACTACCGTCGTTCTCGCAGCATCGTCAGACTTCTCGACCGATTCTGACCGGAAGTAAGATAAAATCAGAGACGATTTCGGGGCAGTAATATCGGGAATGTTCGCTCGTGTCACCGAGAACCATTCCGAGCACCGATTTTATCTTTGTTAAATAAACAATGCTCCGACCGTCGTTCTCGCAGCATCGTCAGACTTCTGGACCCACTCTGACCGGAAGTAAGATAAAATCGGAGACGAATTAGGGGCAGTAATATCGGGAACGAAAGATCGAGGCCGCGAGAATCATTCCGAGCACCGATTTTATCTTTGTTAAATAAACAATTCCCCTACCGTCGTTCTCGCTCCATCGTCAGAATGCTCGACCCATTCGGACCGGAAGTAAGATAAAATCGGAGATTATTTCGGGGCAGTAATATCGGGAATTTCCGATCAAGGCCCCGAAAACTATTCCGAGCACCGATTTTATCTTTGTTAAATAAACAATGCTCCAATCGTCGTTCTCGCTGCATCTTTAGATTTCTTGCGGCATTCTGACCGGAAGTAAGATAAAATCGGAGACGAATTCGGGCCCGTAATATCGGGAAAGTTCGCTCGAGGCCCCGAGAACCATCCCGAGCACCGATTTTATCTTTGTTAAATAAACAATACTCCTACCGTCGTTCTCGCACCATCGCCAGACTTGTCGACCCATTCTGACCGGAAGTAAGATAAAATCGGAGACGATTTCGGGGCAGTAATATCGGGAATGTTCGCTCGAGGCCCCGAGAACCATTCCGAGCACCGATTTTATCTTTGTTAAATAAACAATACTCCTACCGTCGTTCTCGCACCAACGCCAGACTTTTCGACCTTTTCTGACCGGAAGTAAGATAAAATCGGAGACGACTTCGAGCCAGTAACATCGGTAATGTTCGCTCGAGGCCCTGAGAACCTTTCCGAGCACCGATTTTATCTATGGTAAATAAACAATGCTCCTGCCGTCGTTCTCGCAGAATCGTCAGATTTCTCGACCGATACAGACCGGAAGTAAGATAAAATCGGAGACGATTTCGGGGCAGTAATATCGGGAATGTTCGCTCGAGGCCCCGAGAACCATTCCGAGCACCGATTTTATCTTTGTTAAATAAACAATACTCCTACCGTCGTTCTCGCACCAACGCCAGACTTCTCGACCCATTCTGACCGGAAGTACGATAAAATCGGAGACGACTTCGGGGCAGTAACATCGGTAATATTCGCTCGAGGCCCTGAGAACCATTCCGAGCACCGATTTTATCTTTGTTAAATAAACAATGCTCCTACCGTCGATCTCGCAGCATCGTCAGACTTCTCGACCCATTCTGACCGGAAGTAAGATAAAATCGGAGACGAATTTGGGGCAGTAACATCGGTAATTTTCGCTCGAGGACCTGAGAACCATTCCGAGCACCGATTTTATCTTTGTTAAATAAACAATTCTCCTACCGTCGTTCTCGCAGCATCGTCAGACTTCTCGACCGATTCTGACCGGAAGTAAGATAAAATCGGAGACGATTTCGGGGCAATAATATCGGGCATGTTCGCTCGAGGCACCGAGAACCATTCCGAGCACCATTTTATCTTTGTTAAATAAACAATGCTCCGACCGTCGTTCTCGCAGCTACGTCAGACTTCTGGACCCATTCTGACCGGAAGTAAGATAAAATCGGAGACGAATTCGGGCAGTAATATCGGGAAAGAAAGATCGAGGCCCCGAGAATCATTCCGAGCACCGATTTTATCTTTGTTAAATAAACAATTCCCCTACCGTCGTTCTCGCTCCATCGTCAGAATGCTCGACCGATTCGGACCGGAAGTAAGATAAAACCGGAGACTATTTCGGGGCAGTAATATCGGGAATTTCCGATCGAGGCCCCGAAAACTATTCCGAGCACCGATTTTATCTTTGTTAAATAAACAATGCTCCAATCATCGTTCTCGCTGCATCTTTAGATTTCTTGCCTCATTCTGACCGGAAGTAAGATAAAATCGGAGACGAATTCGGGCCCGTAATATCGAGAAAGTTCGCTCGAGGCCCCGAGAACCATCCCGAGCACGGATTTTATCTTTGTTAAATAAACAATTCTCCTACCGTCGTTCTCGCAGCATCGTCAGACTTTTCGACCCATTCTGACGGGAAGTTAGATAAAATCGGTGACGATTTCGGGGCAGTAATATCGGGAATGTTCGCTCGTGGCCACGAGAACCATTCCGAGCACCGATTTTATCTTTGTTAAATAAACAATACTCCTATCGTCGTTTTCGGTCCATCGCCAGACTTTTCGACCTAGTCTGACCGGAAGTAAGGTAAAATCGGAGACGACTTCGGGGCAGTAACATCGGTAATGTTCGCTCGAGGCCCTGAGAACCATTCCGAGCACCGATTTTATCGTTGTTAAATAAACAATGCTCCTACCGTCGTCCTCGCAGCATCGTCAGACTTCTCGACCGATTCTGACCGGAAGTAAGATAAAATCGGAGACGATTTCGGGGCATTAATATCGGGAATGTTCGCTCGAGGCACCGAGAACCATTCCGAGCACCAATTTTATCTTTGTTAAATAAACAATGCTCCGACCGTCGTTCTCGCAGCATCGTCAGACTTCTCGACCCAATCTGACCGGAAGGAAGATAAAATCGGAGACGAATTCGGGGCAGTGACATCGGTAAAGTTCGCTCGAGGCCCTGAGAACTATTCCGAGCATCGATTTTATCTTTGTTAAATAAAAAATTCTCCTACCGTCGTTCTCGCAGCATCGTCAGACTTCTCGACCCATTCTGACCGGAAGTAAGATAAAATCGGAGACGAATTCGGGGCAGTAACATCGGTAATGTTCTCTCGAGGCCCTGAGAACCATTCCGAGCACCGATTTTATCTTTGTTAAATAAACAATACTACCGTCGTTCTCGCAGCATCGTCAGACTTCTCGACCGATTCTGACCGGAAGTAAGATAAAATCAGAGACGATTTCGGGGCAGTAATATCGGGAATGTTCGCTCGTGTCACCGAGAACCATTCCGAGCACCGATTTTATCTTTGTTAAATAAACAATGCTCCGACCGTCGTTCTCGCAGCATCGTCAGACTTCTGGACCCATTCTGACCGGAAGTAAGATAAAATCGGAGACGAATTCGGGGCAGTAATATCGGGAACGAAAGATCGAGGCCCCGAGAATCATTCCGAGCACCGATTTTATCTTTGTTAAATAAACAATTCCCCTACCGTCGTTCTCGCTCCATCGTCAGAATGCTCGACCCATTTAGACCGGAAGTAAGATAAAATCGGAGATTATTTCGGGACAGTAATATCGGGAATTTTCGATCAAGGCCCCGAAAACTATTCCGAGCACCGATTTTATCTTTGTTAAATAAACAATGCTCCAATCGTCGTTCTCGCTGCATCTTTAGATTTCTTGCGGCATTCTGACCGGAAGTAAGATAAAATCGGAGACGAATTCGGGCCCGTAATATCGGGAAAGTTCGCTCGAGGCCCCGAGAACCATCCCGAGCACCGATTTTATCTTTGTTAAATAAACAATACTCCTACCGTCGTTCTCGCACCATCGCCAGAGTTGTCGACCCATTCTGACCGGAAGTAAGATAAAATCGGAGACGATTTCGGGGCGGTAATATCGGGAATGTTCGCTCGAGGCCCCGAGAACCATTCCGAGCACCGATTTTATCTTTGTTAAATAAACAATACTCCTACCGTCGTTCTCGCACCAACGCCAGACTTTTCGACCTTTTCTGACCGGAAGTAAGATAAAATCGGAGACGACTTCGGGGCAGTAACATCGGTAATGTTCGCTCGAGGCCCTGAGAACCATTCCGAGCACCGATTTTATCTTTGTTAAATAAACAATTCTCCTACCGTCGTTCTCGCAGCATCGTCAGACTTCTCGACCGATTCTGACCGGAAGTAAGATAAAATCGGAGACGATTTCGGGGCAGTAATATCGGGTATGTTCGCTCGAGGCACCGAGAACCATTCCGAGCACCGATTTTATCTTTGTTAAATAAACAATGCTCCGACCGTCGTTCTCGCAGCATCGTCAGACTTCTGGACCCATTCTGACCGGAAGTAAGATAAAATCGGAGACGAATTCGGCGCAGTAATATCGGGAACGAAAGATCGAGGCCCCGAGAATCATTCCGAGCACCGATTTTATCTTTGTTAAATAAACAATTCCCCTACCGTCGTTCTGGCTCCATCGTCAGAATCCTCGACGCATTCGGACCGGAAGTAAGATAAAATCGGAGACTATTTCGGGGTAGTAATATCGGGAATTTCCGATCGAGGCCCCGAAAACTATTCCCAGCACCGATTTTATCTTTGTTAAATAAACAATGCTCCAATCGTAGTTCTCGCTGCATCTTTAGATTTCTTGCCCCATTCTGACCGGAAGGAAGATAAAATCGGAGACGAATTCGGGCCCGTAATATCGGGAAAGTTCGCTCGAGGCCCCGAGAACCATCCCGAGTACCGATTTTGTCTTTGTTAAATAAACAATTCTCCTACCGTCGTTCTCGCAGCATCGTCAGACTTGTCGACCCATTCTGACCGGAAGTAAGATAAAATCGGAGACGATGTCGGGGCAGTAATATCGGGAATGTTCGCTCGAGGCCCCGAGAATCATTCCGAGCACCGATTTTATCTTTGTTAAATAAACAATACTCCTACCGTCGTTCTCGCACCATCGCCAGACTTCTCGACCCATTCTGACCGGAAGTAAGATAAAATCGGAGACGACTTCGGGGCAGTAACATCGGTAATGTTCGCTCGAGGCCCTGAGAACCATTCCGAGCACCGATTTTATCTTTGTTAAACAAACAATGCTCCGACCGTCGTTCTCGCAGCATCGTCAGACTTCTGGACCCATTCTGACCGGAAGTAAGATAAAATCGGAGACGAATTCAGGGCAGTAATATCGGGAACGAAAGATCGAGGCTCCGAGAATCATTCCGAGCACCGATTTGATCTTTGTTAAATAAACAATTCCCCTACCGTCGTTCTGGCTCGATCGTCAGAATGCTCGACCCATTCGGACCGGAAGTAAGATAAAATCGGAGACTATTTCGGGGTAGTAATATCGGGAATTTCCGATCGAGGCCCCGAAAACTATTCCGAGCACCGATTTTATCTTTGTTAAATAAACAATGCTCCAATCGTCGTTCTCGCTGCATCTTTAGATTTCTTGCCCCATTCTGACCGGAAGTAAGATAAAATCGGAGACGAATTCGGGCCCGTAATATCGGGAAAGTTCGCTCGAGGCCCCGAGAACCATCCCTAGCACCGATTTTATCTTTGTTAAATAAACAATACTCCTACCGTCGTTCTCGCACCATCGCCAGACTTGTCGACCCATTCTGACCGGAAGTAAGATAAAATCGGAGACGATTTCGGGGCAGTAATATCGGGAATGTTCGCTCGAGGCCCCGAGAACCATTCCGAGCACCGATTTTATCTTTGTTAAATAAACAATACTCCTACCGTCGATCTCGCACCAACGCCAGACTTTTCGACCTTTTCTGACCGGAAGTAAGATAAAATCGGAGACGACTTCGGGCCAGTAACATCGGTAATGTTCGCTCGAGGCCCTGAGAACCTTTCCGAGCACCGATTTTATCTATGGTAAATAAACAATGCTCCTACCGTCGTTCTCGCAGAATCGTCAGACTTCTCGACCGATACAGACCGGAAGTAAGATAAAATCGGAGACGATTTCGGGGCAGTAATATCGGGAATGTTCGCTCGAGGCCCCGAGAACCATTCCGAGCACCGATTTTATCTTTGTTAAATAAACAATACTCCTACCGTCGTTCTCGCACCATCGCCAGACTTCTCGACCCATTCTGACCGGAAGTACGATAAAATCGGAGACGACTTCGGGGCAGTAACATCGGTAATATTCACTCGAGGCCCTGAGAACCATTCCGAGCACCGATTTTATCTTTGTTAAATATACAATGCTCCTACCGTCGTTCTCGCAGCATCGTCAGACTTCTCGACCCATTCTGACCGGAAGTAAGATAAAATCGGAGACGAATTTGGGGCAGTAACATCGGTAATTTTCGCTCGAGGCCCTGAGAACCATTCCGAGCACCGATTTTATCTTTGTTAAATAAACAATTCTCCTACCGTCGTTCTCGCAGCATCGTCAGACTTCTCGACCGATTCTGACCGGAAGTAAGATAAAATCGGAGACGATTTCGGGGCAATAATATCGGGCATGTTCGCTCGAGGCACCGAGAACCATTCCGAGCACCATTTTATCTTTGTTAAATAAACAATGCTCCGACCGTCGTTCTCGCAGCATCGTCAGACTTCTGGACCCATTCTGACCGGAAGTAAGATAAAATCGGAGACGAATTCGGGCAGTAATATCGGGAAAGAAAGATCGAGGCCCCGAGAATCATTCCGAGCACCGATTTTATCTTTGTTAAATAAACAATTCCCCTACCGTCGTTCTCGCTCCATCGTCAGAATGCTCGAGCGATTCGGACCGGAAGTAAGATAAAACCGGAGACTATTTCGGGGCAGTAATATCGGGAATTTCCGATCGAGGCCCCGAAAACTATTCCGAGCACCGATTTTATCTTTGTTAAATAAACAATGCTCCAATCATCGTTCTCGCTGCATCTTTAGATTTCTTGCCTCATTCTGACCGGAAGTAAGATAAAATCGGAGACGAATTCGGGCCCGTAATATCGAGAAAGTTCGCTCGAGGCCCCGAGAACCATCCCGAGCACGGATTTTATCTTTGTTAAATAAACAATTCTCCTACCGTCGTTCTCGCAGCATCGTCAGACTTTTCGACCCATTCTGACGGGAAGTTAGATAAAATCGGTGACGATTTCGGGGCAGTAATATCGGGAATGTTCGCTCGTGGCCACGAGAACCATTCCGAGCACCGATTTTATCTTTGTTAAGTAAACAATACTCCTATCGTCGTTTTCGCACCATCACCAGACTTTTCGACCTAGTCTGACCGGAAGTAAGGTAAAATCGGAGACGACTTCGGGGCAGTAACATCGGTAATGTTCGCTCGAGGCCCTGAGAACCATTCCGAGCACCGATTTTATCTTTGTTAAATAAACAATGCTCCTACCGTCGTCCTCGCAGCATCGTCAGACTTCTCGACCGATTCTGACCG
This sequence comes from Ophion obscuratus, assembly GCA_964007375.1. Classification (NCBI taxonomy): domain Eukaryota; kingdom Metazoa; phylum Arthropoda; class Insecta; order Hymenoptera; family Ichneumonidae; genus Ophion; species Ophion obscuratus. The sequence goes on from OZ023315.1 coordinate 53,522,413, forward strand.
GAAGTAAGATAAAATCGGAGACGATTTCGGGGCATTAATATCGGGAATGTTCGCTCGAGGCACCGAGAACCATTCCGAGCACCGATTTTATCTTTGTTAAATAAACAATGCTCCGACCGTCGTTCTCGCAGCATCGTCAGACTTCTCGACCCAATCTGACCGGAAGTAAGATAAAATCGGAGACGAATTCGGGGCAGTGACATCGGTAAAGTTCGCTCGAGACCCTGAGAACTATTCCGAGCATCGATTTTATCTTTGTTAAATAAAAAATTCTCCTACCGTCGTTCTCGCAGCATCGTCAGACTTCTCGACCGATTCTGACCGGAAGTAAGATAAAATCAGAGACGATTTCGGGGCAGTAATATCGGGAATGTTCGCTCGTGTCACCGAGAACCATTCCGAGCACCGATTTTATCTTTGTTAAATAAACAATGCTCCGACCGTCGTTCTCGCAGCATCGTCAGACTTCTGGACCCATTCTGACCGGAAGTAAGATAAAATCGGAGACGAATTCGGGGCAGTAATATCGGGAACGAAAGATCGAGGCCCCGAGAACCATTCCGAGCACCGATTTTATCTTTGTTAAATAAACAATACTCCTGCCGTCGTTCTCGCACCATCGCCAGACTTCTCGACCCATTCTGACCGGAAATAAGATAAAATTGGAGACGACTTCGGGGCAGTAACATCGGTAATGTTCGCTCGAGGCCCTGAGAACCATTCCGAGCACCGATTTTATCTTTGTTGAATAAACAATGCTCCTACCGTCGTTCTCGCACCATCGCCAGACTTCTCGACCCATTCTGACGGGAAGTAAGATAAAATCGGCGACGATTTCGGTGCAGTAATATCGGGAATGTTCGCTCGAGGCACCGAGAACCATTCCGAGCACCGATTTTATCTTTGTTAAATAAACAATGCTCCGACCGTTGTTCTCGCAGCATCGTCAGACTGCTCGACCCATTCTGACCGGAAGTAAGATAAAATCGGAGACGAATTCGGGGCAGTAACATCGGTAATGTTCGCTCGAGGCCCTGAGAACCATTCCGAGCACCGATTTTATCTTTGTTAAATAAACAATTCTCCTACCGTCGTTCTCGCAGCATCGTCAGATTTCTCGACCGATTCTGACCGGAAGTAAGATAAAATCGGAGACGATTTCGGGGCAGTAATATCGGGCATGTTCGCTCGAGGCACCGAGAACCATTCCGAGCACCGATTTTATCTTTGTTAAATAAACAATGCTCCGACCTTCGTTCTCGCAGCATCGTCCGACTTCTGGACCCATTCTGACCGGAAGTAAGATAAAATCGGAGACGAATTCGGGGCAGTAATATCGGGAAGGAAAGATCGAGGCCCCGAGAATCATTCCGAGCACCGATTTTATCTTTGTTAAATAAACAATTCCTCTACCGTCGTTTTGGCTCCATCGTCAGAATGCTCGACCCATTCGGACCGGAAGTAAGATAAAATCGGAAACTATTTCGGGGCATTAATATCGGGAATTTCCGATCGAGGCCCCGAAAACTATTCCGAGCACCGATTTTATCTTTGTTAAATAAACAATTCTCCAATCATCGTTCTCGCTGCATCTTTAGATTTCTTGCCCCATTCTGACCGGAAGGAAGATAAAATCGGAGACGAATTCGGGCCCGTAATATCGGGAAAGTTCGCTCGAGGCCCCGAGAACCATCCCGAGTACCGATTTTATCTTTGTTAAATAAACAATTCTCCTACCGTCGTTCTCGCAGCATCGTCAGACTTGTCGACCCATTCTGACCGGAAGTAAGATAAAATCGGAGACGATTTCGGGGCAGTAATACCGGGAATGTTCGCTCGAGGCCCCGAGAACCATTCCGAGCACCGATTTTATCTTTGTTAAATAAACAATACTCCTACCGTCGTTCTCGCACCATCGCCAGACTTCTCGACCCATTCTGACCGGAAGTAAGATAAAATCGGAGACGACTTCGGGGCAGTAACATCGGTAATGTTCGCTCGAGGCCCTGAGAACCATTCCGAGCACCGATTTTATCTTTGTTAAATAAACAATGCTCCGACCGTCGTTCTCGCAGCATCGTCAGACTTCTGGACCCATTCTGACCGGAAGTAAGATAAAATCGGAGACGAATTCGGGGCAGTAATATCGGGAACGAAAGATCGAGGCCGCGAGAATCATTCCGAGCACCGATTTTATCTTTGTTAAATAAACAATTCCCCTACCGTCGTTCTGGCTCCATCGTCAGAATGCTCGACCCATTCGGACCGGAAGTAAGATAAAATCGGAGACTATTTCGGGGTAGTAATATCGGGAATTTCCGATCGAGGCCCCGAAAACTATTCCGAGCACCGATTTTATCTTTGTTAAACAAACAATGTTCCAATCGTCATTCTCGATGCATCTTTAGATTTCTTGCCCCATTCTGACCGGAAGGAAGATAAAATCGGAGACGAATTCGGGCCCGTAATATCGGGAAAGATCGCTCGAGGCCCCGAGAACCATCCCGGGCACCGATTTTATCTTTGTTAAATAAACAATTCACCGACCGTCGATCTCGCAGCATCGTCAGACTTGTCGACCCATTCTGACCGGAAGTAAGATAAAATCGGAGACGATTTCGGGGCAGTAATTTCGGGAATGTTCGCTCGAGGCCCCGAGAACCATTCCGAGCACCGATTTTATCTTTGTTAAATAAACAATACTCCTACCGTCGTTCTCGCACCATCGCCAGACTTCTCGACCCATTCTGACCGGAATTTAGATAATATCGGAGACGAATTCGGCCCCGTAATATCGGGAAAGTTCGCTCGAGGCCCCGAGAACCATCCCGAGCACCGATTTTATCTTTGTTAAATCAACAATTCTCCGACCGTCATTCTCGCAGCATCGTCAGACTTGTCGACCCATTCTGACCGGAAGTAAGATAAAATCGGAGACGATTTCGGGGCAGTAATATCGGGAATGTTCGCTCGAGGCCCCGAGAACCATTCCGAGCACCGATTTTATCTTTGTTAAATAAACAATACTCCTACCGTCGTTCTCGCACCATCGCCAGACTTCTCGACCCATTCTGACCGGAAGTAAGATAAAATCGGAGACGACTTCGGGGCAGTAACATCGGTAATGTTCGCTCGAGGCCCTGAGAACCATTCCGAGCACCGATTTTATCTTTGTTACATAAACAATGCTCCTACCGTCGTTCTCGCAGCATCGTCAGACTTCTCGACCGATTCTGACCGAAAGTAAGATAAAATCGGAGACGATTTCGGGGCAATAATATCGGGCATGTTCGCTCGAGGCACCGAGAACCATTCCGAGCACCATTTTATCTTTGTTAAATAAACAATGCTCCAACCGTCGTTCTCGCAGCATCGTCAGACTTCTCGACCCATTCTGACCGGAAGTAAGATAAAATCGGAGACGAATTCGGGGCAGTGATATCGGGAACGAAAGATCGAGGCCCCGAGAATCATTCCGAGCACCGATTTTATCTTTGTTAAATAAACAATGCTCCGACCGTCGTTCTCGCTGCATCGTCAGACTTGTCGACCCATTCTGACGGGAAGTACGATAAAATCGGTGACGATTTCGGGGCAGTAATATCGGGAATGTTCGCTCGAGGCCCCGAGAACCATTCCGAGCACCGATTTTATCTTTGTTAAATAAACAATACTCCTACCGTCGTTCTCGCACCATCGCCAGACTTGTCGACCTATTCTGACCGGAAGTAAGATAAAATCGGAGACGACTTCGGGGCAGTAACATTGGTAATGTTCGCTCGAGGCCCTGAGAACCATTCCGAGCACCGATTTTATCTTTGTTAAATAAACAATGCTCCTACCGTCGTTCTCGCAGCATCGTCAGACTTCTCGACCGATTCTGACCGGAAGTAAGATAAAATCGGAGACGATTTCGGGGCAGTAATATCGGGAATGTTCGCTCGACGCACCGAGAACCATTCCGAGCACCGATATTATCTTTGTTAAATAAACAATGCTCCGACCGTCGTTCTCGCAGCATCGTCAGACTTCTCGGCCCATTTTGACCGGACGTAAAATAAAATCGGAGACGAATTCGGGGCAGTAACATCGGTAATGTTCGCTCGAGGCCCTGAGAACCATTCCGAGCATCGATTTTCTCTTTGTTAAATAAACAATTCTCCTACCGTCGTTCTCGCAGCATCGTCAGACTTCTCGACCGATTCTGACCGGAAGTAAGATAAAATCGGAGACGATTTCGGGGCATTAATATCGGGCATGTTCGCTCGAGGCTCGAGTTCGGGGCAGTAACATTGGTAATGTTCGTTTGAGGCCCTGAGAACCATCCCGAGCACCGATTTTATCTTTGTTAAATAAACAATTCTCCGACCGTCGATCTCGCAGCATCGTCAGACTTGTCGACCCATTCTGACCGGAAGTAAGATAAAATCGGAGACGATTTCGGGGCAGTAATATCGGGAATGTTCGCTCGAGGCCCCGAGAACCATTCCGAGCACCGATTTTATGTTTGTTAAATAAACAATACTCCTACCGTCGTTCTCGCACCATCGCCAGACTTCTCGACCCATTCTGACCGGAAGTAAGATAAAATCGGAGACGACTTCGGGGCAGTAACATCGGTAATGTTCGCTCGAGGCCCTGAGAACCATTCCGAGCACCGATTTTATCTTTGTTACATAAACAATGCTCCTACCGTCGTTCTCGCAGCATCGTCAGACTTCTCGACCGATTCTGACCGAAAGTAAGATAAAATCGGAGACGATTTCGGGGCAATAATATCGGGCATGTTCGCTCGAGGCACCGAGAACCATTCCGAGCACCATTTTATCTTTGTTAAATAAACAATGCTCCAACCGTCGTTCTCGCAGCATCGTCAGACTTCTCGACCCATTCTGACCGGAAGTAAGATAAAATCGGAGACGAATTCGGGGCAGTGATATCGGGAACGAAAGATCGAGGCCCCGAGAATCATTCCGAGCACCGATTTTATCTTTGTTAAATAAACAATGCTCCGACCGTCGTTCTCGCTGCATCGTCAGACTTCTGGACCCATTCTGACCGGAAGTAAGATAAAATCGGAGACGAATTCGGGCAGTAATGTCGGGAACGAAAGATCAAGGCCCCGAGAATCATTCCGAGCACCGATTTTATCTTTGTTAAATAAACTATTCCCCTACCGTCGTTCTCGCTCCATCGTCAGAATGCTCGACCCATTCGGACCGGAAGTAAGAGAAAACCGGAGACTATTTCGGGGCAGTAATATCGGGAATTTCCGATCGAGGCCCCGAAAACTATTCCGAGTACCGATTTTTTCTTTGTTAAATAAACAATGCTCCAATCGTCGTTCTCGCTGCATCTTTAGATTTCTTGCCCCATTCTGACCGGAAGTAAGATAAAATCGGAGACGAATTGGGGCCCGTAATATCGAGAAAGTTCGCTCGAGGCCCCGAGAACCATCCCGAGCACGGATTTTATCTTTGTTAAATAAACAATTCTCCTACCGTCGTTCTCGCAGCATCGTCAGACTTGTCGACCCATTCTGACGGGAAGTACGATAAAATCGGTGACGATTTCGGGGCAGTAATATCGGGAATGTTCGCTCGAGGCCCCGAGAACCATTCCGAGCACCGATTTTATCTTTGTTAAATAAACAATACTCCTACCGTCGTTCTCGCACCATCGCCAGACTTGTCGACCTATTCTGACCGGAAGTAAGATAAAATCGGAGACGACTTCGGGGCAGTAACATTGGTAATGTTCGCTCGAGGCCCTGAGAACCATTCCGAGCACCGATTTTATCTTTGTTAAATAAACAATTCTCCTACCGTCGTTCTCGCAGCATCGTCAGACTTCTCGACCGATTCTGACCGATAGTAAGATAAAATCGGAGACGATTTCGGGGCATTAATATCGGGCATGTTCGCTCGAGGCTCGAGTTCGGGGCAGTAACATTGGTAATGTTCGTTTGAGGCCCTGAGAACCATCCCGAGCACCGATTTTATCTTTGTTAAATAAACAATTCTCCGACCGTCGATCTCGCAGCATCGTCAGACTTGTCGACCCATTCTGACCGGAAGTAAGATAAAATCGGAGACGATTTCGGGGCAGTAATATCGGGAATGTTCGCTCGAGGCCCCGAGAACCATTCCGAGCACCGATTTTATGTTTGTTAAATAAACAATACTCCTACCGTCGTTCTCGCACCATCGCCAGACTTCTCGACCCATTCTGACCGGAAGTAAGATAAAATCGGAGACGACTTCGGGGCAGTAACATCGGTAATGTTCGCTCGAGGCCCTGAGAACCATTCCGAGCACCGATTTTATCTTTGTTAAATAAACAATGCTCCTACCGTCGTTCTCGCAGCATCGTCAGACTTCTCGACCGATTCTGACCGGAAGTAAGATAAAATCGGAGACGATTGCGGGGCAATAATATCGGGCATGTTCGCTCGAGGCACCGAGAACCATCCCGAGCACCGATTTTATCTTTGTTAAATAAACATTTCTCCGACCGTCGATCTCGCAGCATCGTCAGACTTGTCGACCCATTCTGACCGGAAGTAAGATAAAATCGGAGACGATTTCGGGGCAGTAATATCGGGAATGTTCGCTCGAGGCCCCGAGAACCATCCCGAGCACCGATTTTATCTTTGTTAAATAAACATTTCTCCGACCGTCATTCTCGCAGCATCGTCAGACTTGTCGACCCATTCTGACCGGAAGTAAGATAAAATCGGAGACGATTTCGGGGCAGTAATATCGGGAATGTTCGCTCGAGGCCCCGAGAACCATTCCGAGCACCGATTTTATGTTTGTTAAATAAACAATACTCCTACCGTCGTTCTCGCACCATCGCCAGACTTCTCGACCCATTCTGACCGGAAGTAAGATAAAATCGGAGACGACTTCGGGGCAGTAACATCGGTAATGTTCGCTCGAGGCCCTGAGAACCATTCCGAGCACCGATTTTATCTTTGTTAAATAAACAATGCTCCTACCGTCGTTCTCGCAGCATCGTCAGACTTCTCGACCGATTCTGACCGGAAGTAAGATAAAATCGGAGACGATTGCGGGGCAATAATATCGGGCATGTTCGCTCGAGGCACCGAGAACCATCCCGAGCACCGATTTTATCTTTGTTAAATAAACATTTCTCCGACCGTCGATCTCGCAGCATCGTCAGACTTGTCGACCCATTCTGACCGGAAGTAAGATAAAATCGGAGACGATTTCGGGGCAGTAATATCGGGAATGTTCGCTCGAGGCCCCGAGAACCATCCCGAGCACCGATTTTATCTTTGTTAAATAAACATTTCTCCGACCGTCATTCTCGCAGCATCGTCAGACTTGTCGACCCATTCTGACCGGAAGTAAGATAAAATCGGAGACGATTTCGGGGCAGTAATATCGGGAATGTTCGCTCGAGGCCCCGAGAACCATTCCGAGCACCGATTTTATGTTTGTTAAATAAACAATACTCCTACCGTCGTTCTCGCACCATCGCCAGACTTCTCGACCCATTCTGACCGGAAGTAAGATAAAATCGGAGACGACTTCGGGGCAGTAACATCGGTAATGTTCGCTCGAGGCCCTGAGAACCATTCCGAGCACCGATTTTATCTTTGTTAAATAAACAATGCTCCTACCGTCGTTCTCGCAGCATCGTCAGACTTCTCGACCGATTCTGACCGGAAGTAAGATAAAATCGGAGACGATTGCGGGGCAATAATATCGGGCATGTTCGCCCGAGGCACCGAGAACCATTCCGAGCACCGATTTTATCTTTGTTAAATAAACAATGCTCCGACCGTCGTTCTCGCAGCATCGTCAGACTTCTCGGCCCATTCTGACCGGAAGTAAGATAAAATCGGAGACGAATTCGGGGCAGTAACATCGGTAATGTTCGCTCGAGGCCCTGAGAACCATTCCGAGCATCGATTTTCTCTTTGTTAAATAAACAATTCTCCTACCGTCGTTCTCGCAGCATCGTCAGACTTCTCGACCGATTCTGACCGGAAGTAAGATAAAATCGGAGACGATTTCGGGGCATTAATATCGGGCATGTTCGCTCGAGGCACCGAGAGCCATTCCGAGCACCGATTTTATCTTTGTTAAATAAGCAATGCTCCGACCGTCGTTCTCGCAGCATCGTCAGACTTCTGGACCCATTCTGACCGGAAGTAAGATAAAATCGGAGACGAATTCGGGGCAGTAATATCGGGAACGAAAGATCGAGGCCCCGAGAATCATTCCGAGCACCGATTTTATCTTTGTTAAATTAACAATTCCCCTACCGTCGTTCTCGCTCCATCGTCAGAATGCTCGACCCATTCGGACCGGAAGTAAGATAAAATCGGAGACCATTCGGGGCAGTAATATCGGGAATTTCCTATCGAGGCCCCGAAAACTATTCCGAGCACCGATTTTATCTTTGTTAAATAAACAATGCTCCAATCGTCGTTCTCGCTGCATCTTTAGATTTCTTGCCCCATTCTGACCGGAAGGAAGATGAAATCGGAGACGAATTCGGGCCCGTAATATCGGGAAAGTTCGCTCGAGGCCCCGAGAACCATCCCGAGCACCGATTTTATCTTCGTTAAATAAACAATTCTCCTACCGTCGTTCTCGCAGCATCGTCAGACTTGTCGACCCATTCTGACCGGAAGTAAGATAAAATCGGAGACGATTTCGGGGCAGTAATATCGGGAATGTTCGCTCGAGGCCCCGAGAACCATTCCGAGCACCGATTTTATCTTTGTTAAATAAACGATACTCCTACCGTCGTTCTCGCACCATCGCCAGACTTCTCGACCCATTCTGACCGGAAGTAAGATAAAATCGGAGACGACTTCGGGGCTGTAACATCGGTAATGTTCGCTCGAGGCCCTGAGACCCATTCCGAGCACCGATTTTATCTTTGTTAAATAAACAATACTACCGTCGTTCTCGCAGCATCGTCAGACTTCTCGACCGATTCTGACCGGAAGTAAGATAAAGTCAGAGACGATTTCGGGGTAGTAATATCGGGAATGTTCGCTCGTGTCACCGAGAACCATTCCGAGCCCCGATTTTATCTTTGTTAAATAAACAATGCGCCGACCGTCGTTCTCGCAGCATCGTCAGACTTCTGGACCCATTCTGACCGGAAGTAAGATAAAATCGGAGACGAATTCGGGGCAGTAATATCGGGAACGAAAGATCGATGCCCCGAGAATCATTCCGAGCACCGATTTTATCTTTGTTAAATGAACAATTCCCCTACCGTCGTTCTCGCTCCATCGTCAGAATGCTCGACCCATTCGGACCGGAAGTAAGATAAAATCGGAGATTATTTCGGGGCAGTAATATCGGGAATTTCCGATAAGGGCCCGAAAACTATTCCGAGCACCGATTTTATCTTTGTTAAATAAACAATGCTCCAATCGTCGTTCTCGCTGCATCTTTAGATTTCTTGCCCCATTCTGACCGGAAGTAAGATAAAATCGGAGACGAATTCGGGCCCGTAATATCGGGAAAGTTCGCTCGAGGCCCCGAGAACCATCCCGAGCACCGATTTTATCTTTGTTAAATAAACAATACTCCTACCGTCGTTCTCGCACCATCGCCAGACTTGTCGACCCATTCTGACCGGAAGTAAGATAAAATCGGTGACGATTTCGGGGCAGTAATATCGGGAACGAAAGATCGAGGCCCCGAGAATCATTCCGAGCACCGATTTTATCTTTGTTAAATAAACAATGCTCCTACCGTCGTTCTCGCACCATCGCTAGACTTCTCGACCCATTCTGACCGGAAGTAATATAAAATCGGTGACGATTTCGGGGCTGTAATATCGGGAATGTTCGCTCGAGGCCCCGAGAACCATTCCGAGCTTCCATATTTTCGTGTCGAAATGCTTCTTCACGCATTTACATGAAAGCATCTTTCATAGAAAAATACAATAACATGCCAAAAAAATTTTAACATCTCCATTAAGGAGGTAAAAAGATTATTAACCCTCCGCGGTCGTACTGTAATTCTGATGCTTCCGCGGTTTTACTGGGTCGTATGTCGTACGAGTACAATTTTCAACGGGTTGAAATGCTTAAAAAAATGTAAAAAAATTCCTGACTCCGCATCAATGCTTGTACAATGTCAATCAATGTGTATTAAAGCCTAAAACTTAGTATTTTTACCCTGTAAATAGAGCTGTCTGAGAGAAAACGTCCACGTGAATGTTCGCTGTGGTCTTCAGTGACTTAGAGCGACCGTTGAGGGTTAAAAAGAATCCATCTTTCCGGCCAGAAATTTGTATTCGATGTTGACAAATACGTTATGCACCGCTTTGAAAATTTTGGCTATATTGAGCAGTCAGTTTTTTCGTAATAAAATTGCAAATTCGAGTACTTCAAGGTAGTAAAGGCCGTGCTCTTGAGGAGATGGCCGAGCGAAAGTGCGGTGATCATGGTTTTGCTGCTCGCGTGTTGGAAGATTATTATATAGGACTAAAGTTGCGTACTAAGGTTGTTGGAAAACCGAGATTTCCTAAACTAGACATAATAGATGCACTACTCACACAAATTAAGGGATATTAAAAAAATGCAAAATTTTTTGCTGATTTTCAACAAGGGATAACTCGGAGAAAAATGGCCGAACAGAAAATAAACAAAAAGGAAATTGTAGCTTCAAGTGTCTAGTTTTTAGATCTGGACGGTACATTTTTTTAGCGTGAACGGTTTTCAAGTAATCTTCCGAAAACCAATGTACATTTTTTTACAAATTTTTGCGCGTCTTTAAATCGGGCTGTGGACTCAAAAAAAATGTTTATCACGCGACCATGAAACTCTTATAGACAATATAATCAGCTTCAATTTGACCTCCTAACGAGCTCCGTATGATGATTTGGCGCAGAGTGATCATCGATCGAAGCAAAAAAGTCTATTTCAACTTTGACAGTCAATTACTCGGGAACTAATGTTCGTACAGAAAATGAAAGTAGGATTCTGGGAAGTGCAAAACATTCTCTACGATATGCAATTAGTGACTGTGGATAACATTTTTTTTTCGAATTTATGATGTTGACTGAAAAAAAGTTGAAAATTTGCGAATTTAAGGATATTTGGAAAATATGGTATAAGTTTGGATATAATGCATGAAAGAAGGATATCGTGGATAATTTTTTAACCTCGAAGTGTCCCCAAAAAACCCTCCAAGTTGCAAAGCGCTGCGATTTTTTTTCTTAATGCCCTGAAGATTAAATTGATCGTTTCTGTCAAAAATCACCGCAACAAGCGATTTTTCAATTTTTATTCATTTTTTCAGCTTCAAAATGGTTTTTTAGCAATAAAGCGTAATTTTTCTATTCAAAGACATCATTATTACCAAGAAAAAAAAATTCGCAATTTAAAAAAAAAATTCAAATAAAAAAAATAAACAAATTTTTCAAAAAAAAAAAAAAAAAAATTCACGCGTGAACGATAATCTCCTCTTGTCAAACAAAATTTGGTCGATTTTTTTTACCAGTCAATCACCTTTGTATTCAATGTCAATTTAAAAAATAATTTTAAAAAGTTGATATACCCCCCTACGGTTGTCTGATTCTCTTCACACGAATCTCGAACTTTTAATTTTTTTGCAGCTCCAATCGTTGAAATACACTTTCTTAACAACCACAAAAAACAGTTTTTTTTTAAACTACCCTAAAAATTCGCAATTTTCTTTTTATGTGAATTTTTATTTCGAAAAATTTTTTTGAAAAATTTTCTGGGTAATTGATGTCTGTGAATAAATAAATTACGCATTATTGCTAAAATAAACAATTTTGAAGTTGAAACAATGAATAAAAATCGAAAAATTGCTTGTTACGGTGACTCTTTGTCAGCACATTTTGGCTTCTCGAAACGTCAGCTGCGGCTTGACGTTTCTCGGTGACGTTTGCGGCCCCATGCCAGCCCTGACGCGAACACAGCAGCAGAAGCTCCAGCGCCTACTCACTCCGCTGAATCCGTTCGCAGGTTCCGCCGTTCCCGAGATACTACGGAAGTCAAACTCAACGTTTGAACTATCGTTCGATTTCGAAATTTTGGGATTGTTTTTCTCAGTCATAACATTTTTCGAACGACTTCTATTCGAATCTTCCGTGTTCAAAATCGAATCGACTTCGCTTCGGTCGGCGCGGAATGCCTTTTTTATTTTTTTTCAAATCTTTTTTCTTGTTTTCCATGAAATTTTTTTTTTTTTACATGAGCCCTAAATTTTTTTTCGAAAAGTTCCCGAAAAACTATTCTAAAAGCGCACGTCAACTGATTCAAAATGGCCGCCCAAATGGATTTAAAAATAGGTGGCCATCCCCAAATTGTCACTCTGTATATGCCAAAACAATTTTTTTCAGATTTTTTCATTATGCAGTTTTCGAGTAATTGAACATTGAAGTTCACATGTATAAGCATAGCGTTTTCATATATATAGGTATATATTCCAGGTACGAGAATAAAAATTTGTGAATTATTTGTAAAAAAAACCGCATAATGAAAAAATCTGAAAACATTGTATTGACATATATAATACTAAAGAATATATTCTAAAAGATTCATGGAGCTGTCACCATTTTTAAGAAACTGGTGTGCCTCCTTAAAAATTTTTAAGGAGCGTTTTCATGATTTTTACTTGAGCCTTTGATGTATACATATATGCAACACCGCTGACATTATTTCAGCTCTAAAACTTTACTATCTACATTTGTTTGCACGAAATAAATTGTCACGGGGGCCTCAAGGGTTAAGTACAGCTCATGGAAAAAATAAATGTCTTATATGATTCTTTAACTTTTCAGACGAGTGCCAATCAATGGATAACCATGATAGCTTAGGAGAAAAACTAAATTGACCTGGTATGAAAGGTCCGATATCATTAGGAGAGTCGAGGGATAACTCTGTGTTGAGTTTGCATAAAATGTTCCATACATATACGGGTATAATATACGCACCGATACGTAAACACCGTCCACTGGAGATATTGTTTACGATGTTGTGCGGTGAAAAGGTCGATGGTAGGCCATCGGTTTGTTTTCGCGAACACAAATGGGCGCTTACGCGGTATGTCACTCGTATCCTCACGATTCCCCGACATCGATAGCTCCTGAAAACTCATAGATATTGATGAAATTTTTTGACTACTGTCATACACTTGTATAATTTTGGAAAACTGTTTGAATTTCAGAAGAATGAAAATATAATTTTAAAAAGTTCAATGTATAAAATGTATTTAAATTCATATCTCAATTATGTTACTACAAGTACGCTTTGTTGAAAAAAGTTAGGCCAACTTCTCGATAGATAAACCCTGGATAGTTTGTGTAAATGTATGAAGAAAAACAAACGCTATTGTTGGAATCGATAATCAGACAGTGTATTTAGAGTAATTTTTGCAACAATTCAAGGCAAATTTACAGGTGGATTTATTACAAAGTTATAAGACGTATGTCAACGACGCTGCTGTGTCCCTTGACATAGAATAAAAATTAGTTGTAAAATTGGAGTGAAAATTACTCCAAAAAATCACAGCACAAACATTCACCACTACGCTAGAAAATTTGATAAAGAATGCACACATAAAAATAATTTTTAATGAAAAATGAATTCACGTACCTTCGAGCCAAATAGCACCTGCTCGAAATTGCCGAAGAAGTACACTACTGGACACGAACAATCGCACACACGAAATTATTTTCTATCACTGCTGCTTTTCGGGCAGGTTCGCAATTATTTCCGAATACTGGTGACTCGCTAAGACTACTATAGTAGCCCCAGCTTGTAGTAGTAATATTACTATAGTATTATATATATCAGGTTGATAAAAAAGTTTTGTCGCAAAAATTTAAAAAATGTCTTTTTACGTATTGACGCAATATGACATCGAGCTATGTCGAGAATATTCTAGAATGTTTTCTACTCTCCCGCGTGACAGGGTATAAAAGGGCGAGCGCGCGTTCTAGTGAACAGAAATGGCTTCGATCTCGCAGGAGCAACTTCGAGCGGTCATTTTTACGAGTGGCGGCGTGGCACGAACGCAAGCACAACTGCTAAAAATATACAGGATGCATTCAGGCGTTACCCTCACTTGTAGCGCAAAAAAGGCCTTTTTCATGAATTTTTTAAAAGAAAACTACAAAACTTTTTTAATCGATCAATGTACCATCTTAAAGAACACATCTTGAAGAACTTTCAGTAATTTTTTTATTGAAAAATATTACGTTGTTTAGTGGCAAATGGCCGTCAATTAAATAATGTTTTTATATACACGGTTTACGGTGACCAACATTGCGGCGAAGTGGATCATCTGAAAAAAAAAATGCGGATGGATTTAGTCAAATATAAGTATAAACTAGTCTTTAATCGAAGGATTTTAAAAAATATTCATTTTTCACAAAATGGCGGACAGTTAAAGTTAATGGTTCGATTTTAACGAAAAAAACGGCCGTTTTTTTCGAAAAAAAAATTGAACGATTAAAGACTACATTTTTATGTATTAAATAAACCTGCAAAATTTCAAGAAGATCGGTTCATTAGTGTTCGAGTAATCTTGGTCACCGACTTCCGAAATGCCATTTTGAGAAAAACGCTTTTAAAGTTTCAATTTCCGGTCGTTTACACAACGGATTCTTCTCTTTCAACGAAAGTTTCAATTTCCGGTCGTTTACAAAACGGATTCTTCTCTTTCAGCGCTCATGTCTCAATCAATTTTGTTCGGATCAACTTGAAATTTTCAGGACATATTCTCAGATACTTATACTTCAAAAAAATGCAATTAAAAAAATCGATTTTTTCAAAATCGCAAGTGGGGGTAACCCCTTCAGCGAGATCGTAGTTTCTTATCGAACAGTCCAGCGTTGGTTCAATCGTTTTAAATTTGGAGACACAAGCCTTGAAGATAAGGAACGTTCCGGACGACCGTCGACCATCGATGATGAAGCATTACTCCGCTGCATCAAAGAAAAACCGGAAGCAAGTACGCACGAGCTAGCAAGAGATCTTGGCTGCACCCAACCGTCAATAGTCAATCACTTACACAACTTGGGATACAGGAAGGTTCTAGCTCAATGGATACCACACCGTCTCACCGACGACAATAAGAACTGTCGCGTGACCATCTGCCAGTATCCTGCTTCACCACCATCGCAAGGAGTTTTTAGAAGATCTTGTGACGGGAGATGAAAACTGGGTCTTGTATGATAAGAGAACGCGTTTAGCCTACTGGTTTCCTGTCGGAGAAAAACCGCCACACCAACCGAAATCTGATCGTCACTCACAAAAGGTTTTGTTGTGCTGTTTCTGGGACGCAAAGGGAATGCTGTTTCACAATTTTCTCCCTGTAGGTAAGACGATCTCCTCTACACGATACATCGAGAATCTCCAGGAATTGGCAAACGCTATAAGAAAAAAACGGCCAAGACGCGCGACTGTGCACATTCTCCACGACAACGCAAGACCCCATGTCGCAAAGGAAACCCACAAAACAATCACTAAGCTTCACTGGAATACCGTTCCTCATCCACGATACTCTCCCGACATCGCGCCATCTCATTACCATTTGTTCAGACATTTGAAGGCATATTTGAGAAACAAAACTTTCAAAAACGTCGACGATCTCAGAAGGGATATTTCAAATTTCTTTGAGTTCCAGCCGCCGCCGTTTTGGGCAAAGGGAATAAAAGAGTTGCCAACTAGATGGTCGAGTGTCATAGAAACCGATGGCGAATATATTGTTGATTAGAATTGTTTTGTATAAGATATATAAATAAATAAATTATATTGAAATTAATGCGACAAACCTTTTTTATCAACCTGACAGTAAAATATACAGTAATAGTAATAAACATAACATATCATCATAAAATATAAATCATTTGAATAATTAGTATTTACATTCATCTAAAGTTGTCAATTAATAAAGTTTATATAATAATTGCGTATAAGGAGACCGCCATATTGCATCCAACGCTTGGAATTTTCAATTAATGCTGCCAGACTCGTTATCAGTAACCTCGAAACCGAGTGCCACCTTTCATCGTGTTCGAATCAACTTTTGCATTTTCGTTAGCCATATTGGATCCGTCATTTTGATTTTCTGTATTTTGAGGACAGATCGTAATCGGCGACCCCGAAAACCCCTGAGTGCCACATATCATTCCATTCAAATCAACTTTTGCATTTTTCGTCCGCCATATTGGATCCGCCATTTTTAATTTCTGCATCTTGAGGGCGAAATTGTAATCGGCGACCTTAAAAACCCTCGGATACCATGTTTTGTGAAAATCCGATCATTTTTGTTACGGGGTACTGATAGTGAAATTTGTCTTGTCGCTCAAGGGATGCAAAGTGCCATTTTAAGGGTCGGGGGGAGGGGGAATAATAATTTCGACGAATGTGAAAAATATATTCTCAAACTTCAACTATTTTGTACACTCATGGTTGAAAAAAGGGGAGGATTTTGTGGATCTTCAATGAGAAAAAATCTTTAAAAAAATGTCATCGATATTTTCGGTTTTTTTTTAATGGCCATATTTATTTTTCTAATGGACAAAACTCAATGTTGACCCTGGATTCTGAAAGAGTGCACCAAAGTATGGGATATCATGACTTTGATTTGAGAATTAATTTTTTTTATGATACAAATCTGGCTTGTAAATAAGAAAAATTCTACTTTCTCGTATAGACAGCTTTGCCAGTGTAAAACAACAAAGTGAAAGCAATGTGCAACATTCTAGTATAAATCTTTTTTTGTCTTGTCGAGTTTCATGCAGAAGAAAAACGAATTCACTTAAAACAAATTTCAATGAGCGAAATAAAATAATGAGATAGCAATGTGCAAATTTCTAATGTGAGTACGGCAATTTTTCTATGTGTGATGGAATATTCTCCACCACGAATTACCTTATTGTAATTGTATTTTGTAATGAAGCACTCATTAATCATACATTACTTTTTCAATTTGTAATGGAACATGCGTCCATTACACATTACTTTTTGAAATTTGTAATGGAGCGTGCAACCATTACACATTACTTTTTGTAATTTGTAACGGAACATGCATTCATTGCACATTACTATTCTTATTTGTAATGGAACACACATCCATTAAACATTACTTTTGTCATTTGTTATGGAACATATGTCCATTACACATTACTTTTGTAATTTGTAATGGAACGTATATCCATTACACATTACTTTTGTAATTTGTAATGTATACAGTAATGCATTATCAAAAGAATGCATTATTCACAACTCTGGTTACGATCCAACCGAGGGACTGTATTAGATTCAATAAATCAACAAATCGACGACTGTGGTCGACGACTGTGGTCGACGACTGTGGTCGACGATTGTAGAATAATTTTCGTGGCCGAAAAATCGTTCGGAAATTCGGGCGAATATTATGAGATCTCAAAATTGAGTAAACGGATCGAAAAATGACCCAAACAAAACCGATCGAAAAAAATCATATTTAATTGGTCAAATGTCATTAAATTTTCGATATATCACCGCGTTTTCGCGTAATATCGAATCAAAGTTGAAACGTCGTCTGCTAAATCCTATCTTACTGTATAAAGAGTCGCGGCGTGTTCGTTAGTCGGTCAGTGGCGTCGAATATTTGTTTATTACTTGGCGTCAAGACGCTGCTGCGTCTCTTGATAGGGATACGATTAAAAAGAACCAAATGAATAAGCTTACCGGAGACCAAAATGATTGATAGACTCTATTGTAATTGAGGTCACCTGCGTGTCATATAAAAATTCCGCGGAACCCAAGCAATCCTCTGAATTCCGGGTCGTCCAGCTCAGTAAAGACAGGTCAAGATCATGTCGATTAAATATGCGTACCAGCTATCCATATACAACAAAATCATAGTGTATAAAGCAGTCTTGAGACCAATTTGGACGTATGGAATACAGCTCTGGGGAACCGCCAGCGACTCATACATGAAAATTATAGTAAACTGTCTTTGGTAAATGTGTCTTTAATTTATATTCATTGTGATATTTAACGTATGGAAAATGTATTTGAGTCCATAGTATTTTGATTTGCAAACAGAAAATTTCTTATATTTTTCTGAGCGTTACCAGCGTTACCAGTGTACCACCATCGCTGGGAGCATGTTAAATAGCGACGCAGATCTTTCATTGGAAAGACAGGCAGCTATTTCAACTGGAATGGGCTCAATCAAAAGAGTATTTGGACTTATCTTTCAGATGACCTTCATCGTTGTTCCGTGTGCAACCACCTCTGAAAACAAAAAAATGTGACTATCTGTAAATGTACCCTCCTGGATGACCATTGAGATAAATTCGTACATCCATTTTTATTTCCATTGGTTAGAAATTCTACCCTAAATAATGTGTTTGTTTTTCCTTGCGTTAAACGAATATAGCTGGTTAATAAAAAAAAAAAACAATTTTACAAGGGTTTTTGAACGTTTCAATATCCGTAGTTACATCGCGTGTGCGCAAATAAAGTGTAGCAAACATTTCATTCAATTGACAGTCCCGCGAGTATTAGGCACAATTACGCCGATTTCGATTATGTCGAGCGGCTGCTCGAGCATATTGCGATGCGTAATTTGATAGGTGCTATTAGCGCCAAAGTTCTACATATTACGTTTCGCATTACATATTAAAAGGTCGGAGCAAAAATTATTCACAAAGCGTGTGAAAAACGCGATTCGTGAAAACAGCTGCTTAGAACTGAGGTTCTGTAAGCAGAAAAATTTCTCCATCTGGGTAAGAAAATTATCTCTTGATCACGGTTATTGCTTGAGTGAAACAAGAGCCCTGGTGTTTGGATTGAAAATGAATGAACCTGCATTTTCTCATTCGCCCGCTGGAAAAAAGATAAAGCAGTTGTTGGGCGCGAATAACTATACGAGCGTATGGGCGCCCGGGAGTCGTTCCCCCAAGCGGGACAAACATCAAGAATGAACAACTGACAGTTCGATCAGCTCACTAATCTAAAGTGAGTTTGGGGTGAAGAAGAGTCGCGAAATCTTTTTATTTTCAATTAGCTGCTATTCGCGGGTTCGCTCGCGTGGATTTCGTAATTGATATAAATAATCATTCCTCGGTACTCCAAAGACGTTGTCTGAATGTTCCTGAAGTATAAAACTCGACGAAAAATTTAATTTAATTTACCCCGGTACCTTTTTGTAAACCACGTCTGTGGTATTACCATTTGGGACTACGATGACCAGGCTACTGGCAGAGCCCACTCTGGAACATACGACATAGAACTGTCCATGTGAGAAACACTCCAATCTCAAGTCAATGCTGGCTATTTTCCGTGATTGTTCTTGAGATTCATTAATCGTCATGGTGAAGCACACCTTATGGGGTAATTGTATCCTCGTAAAGTCGAATGGATATTCTGTTAAGATTGACGGTATGCTAGAGATGAAAACTATCTTTCTCCGAGCCCACCCAGTGATCGCTGGGGCTTCTGCAACGTTTCTATGTAGTATCTAGCCAGTAGTCTCTCACTAGCCTGTATCGGGACACGTTTTAACGTTTTTCCGGCTTAATTTTCAGTTTTCGGCAAAAACTCTTACCCCAAAAACGATTAGCCATCGCCAGAAATGTCTGGACCGCGCCCTTGATCAGATAAAATATTTCGATAACCTATATGAGTAGATATATTACGTAACAAGTCCTGCGGGCTTTTCGCATCTCAAT
The DNA here is from genome assembly GCA_964007375.1 of Ophion obscuratus. Lineage (NCBI taxonomy): Eukaryota > Metazoa > Arthropoda > Insecta > Hymenoptera > Ichneumonidae > Ophion > Ophion obscuratus. The sequence continues at coordinate 53,542,117 of OZ023315.1, forward strand.
GACAGGATGATAATCCTTACCCCTCTTTGAGGGTATGCGGCAGTTGAAAACCCTTATAATTACGTACTACTCGTGGTCTGTCACCGTCTAACTTCTAACTTAAAATCTACACTCACTCAGGGAAATAACATTTAGCAACCGCATTAAAATAAGAAAAACGTATTTCAATTTTACTTTCTGAGTACTATATTTGCGACCATGTTTGAAAAATGTTGCGGAACAAAGTCGTCTAGTTTCAATTAAATAAAACAATGCTACGAGACTGCTTCTCCCTCTTACTGTGTATTTCCCAGTAATAACTCCAATAAACGTATACATATTACTTATGATATTTCCGTGGGAATCTTGGAGTGCGAAAGGCGCCTGCTAATTTCAAGCGACAAGTTGGCCAACACATGATATAGGAATTAAAAATAAATAAACCTAATGAGTGTTAAGTCAAGTGGTCTCGCTTGCGGTAATTGCACCGCATGTGAACGAAGCAAAATGAGCTAGCGGACGAATATCACAATCCCTACAAACGCATCATCAAAGCAAAAAGAAGCGAACTAACGAAAAGCAAGCAATTGCGATAAATGTTTTGCCGCTTTGCTCTACAGAAAGAGAAGAGAACCCCTTTTACTTAATTCCATTTTCACGTTCCAGAAGGAAGAATCTCTCGGGATAATTGCTAGAACATGAAGCGCATTCAGTTGGTATTTTGCTTCAATATTGTTTTTTTTTAAATCGAGGACTTGCGATAAATTATTCCGGATGCAATATGTGTAGATGCTCCGCGGTAAATTACCATAATTGGACAAATGTAAAACAGCGTAAAAAAAGAAGTAGTTTTTCGAGTTACGTGTTTGAGTCTTTTATAAGCCTAACGGATGGCGAACGTCACGAAAAATTGCAACTCTCGACTATATTAGTGTACTCGAAGAATACTTTATAGTCTAGTATAGTCGAAGAATACTTTATAGTATAGAAGGGGGAGGGCCAAGTGAACGATCGTTTGTTTCTCGAATTTTCTTTAAGGAGAATAAAAATTGTATTGCTATACAAGTAAGAACATGTTGACATTCAGCATTTAAGCTAACACGAACGAGTTTTTCATCGAAAAATATTAATAAATAGCTGAGCAGCTGCTGCTTAAAATTGCCTCCTACGAAATGCGCCGTGGAACGCGCATAAGTAGGGCCATCTATTGCTAAAATCGCAAAAATAGCACAGCTATTATGCCAAGGGACCGGAAGGTAAAGCGTTCATGCATGCGGTCGTAAGCATGCATTTAACTACTCCGTTGGTACGCTTAGACTTTGAATTTCGATCTAAAACGTCGGGAGCACATTTGGAAGACGACAAACTAATTTTTTTAACAAAAAATGAACAACACTTTTTTATTTACTTGCCATTAGGCGCAATATCGTCATCGTTGCGCAACTTTTCAGAATGGATGATGTCACACTCTCGAGCATATAGAATGGCGTTGAATGATTTCAGAAGTCCTAATGGCAGTGAGAGAAAGACGGAAAAACATGTGTTCGTGTGGAACAAGAGGGCCGATAGAAATGCCGTCCTCTCTCTCTCTCTCCCTCTCTCTCTCTCTCACTCCTCTCTCTCTCTCTGTCCTTCATATCGAATTCGTTGTTGGCGACAAAAAAAAGTCGACGAGAAATTGCTGAGAAATGAAAGGTCGAAGAAAAAGGTTTGAATCGGGAATGATTGGGCTCGTGAATCCTTTATGAATATATACTCACACTGCCGCTCAAAAGTTTGGATACACCAGTCGATATTTCTTGCCGCACTAAAACTTACATAGCTTCGTAAAAAAAAAAGATAACCGAATATACCGAACGGCGTTTTGAAGGGAACAAATTCAGCCTTGTTTTGCTTGTTTGAAACATATGTTATACTTTTTTTCGACCCGGTACATACTTTTGTGCGTGACTGTTTTTCAGCTTTTTTCGACCGTCGAAAATTCGGCGCATGACTTATGTAAAAATTTGTTGTTATGTTTATCCATGATAAACTTCATCGGGGTAGCAGGAGCTCCATTCTCGTTTTTCTTTAAAGTTTCGTACGATTTTTTTTGCAAAGTTATTTCATTCTTGGTTAAAGAAGACAAATTTTCGAAAATGCAACGTAACTCAAGAACGTAACGCAAGGTTTTAAGAGGAGATGGCAAAGATGTAAAAAGTTGCGTAAGTTTATACTGGATCGCATGAAATTTTTTAAAAATTTTGCTCTGAGATTTTTTTACTAGTTTTGCTCGAAACTCTGTGTAGGATGGCTTAACTCGAAAAGTATGGCGTTTACTTACAACAAAATATCAGGAAAAACTGTTTTGACTTTCGATTTTAAATTCGCTAAAAAAATTCAGAATTTTTTTCTGAAATTTTTTTGGCCGAATCTCACAGAATCGTCCGAACAATTAATTGGCGTATCTCGAACATTATTGAGTTAGAAACAAAATATCAAGAGGGGAAAATGTTGCAATGTTTCGTTTGGAATACGTTGAAATTTTTAAAGATTTTTTTTCATTTTTTTTTCTCCAATGTTTCAATAGTACCTAGACGACCTGAAAAAAACATTTTAAGAACAAGAAAGATTGCATTTTCCAGAAAAAATGGCTACATATCGCAATAAAAATAGATTTTTTTAGTTGTCAAAAACATTTACGGTCATGTTTTAGAAAATAAGGTTGGAAAGACTTGTACCAAATTTCATCAGAACGGTCGATTAGATTTTTAGCTATACGTCACGCCAGTTTTGAACATGTAGTTTAGAAGACCGTATCATACCTATGCCATTTTTTAAAATTAATAAAAATAAATACTATGTGACAGCCAAAAGTACTAATAGAGCACACCTTAAATCTAAAAAATGTTAAAGAAATCTTTCCTAAAAAAATCATGAAAGCCAGCAAATTTTTCCCTCGCTCAAAGTTAGAAATGCATGCGGTTTCCCAGAATATTGCACAACAGTTACAACATACTGCAACACCAATAAACGAATCTATCGCATAATAAATGGAGTGCAGCAACCTTGGATCGATAATGCTTCTCAGATTACAGGTGGCTCAACTTTTATGAACACAATAATTCGTGTAAGCATAAGTGTCTGGTAGTCTAGGCCGCTTCCTCGACATCCATACGATGCCAGTCATTACGAATGCGCAACCGTACTACTTTCTCTGACAGGCAGAGGCTCGTCTTCCTCTTTCTCGTTCTTTTACCCTTGTTACCAACCATATAACTTCCCATCCTGCTGGGTACTCGAATAATTCGCCACCCCCCCCCCCCCCCTACTTCCCCTATCTGATCGAGGGATATGTACGTAATATTTGACAACATTCATGGCGCTCACCTGTGAAATTAGCCATGTTAATTGCGCATTGACAGACTGACGGGCGATAAAAAAAGAAGAAGCAAAAAGGGGGGAACAACGTGTGACTTTCGACCGCGGGTGACAATGCAACGAGCGCGAGAGGATTGTCCGCATCGAAGAGGTTGCTGACACTGGCCTGCTCATATACCGTCTCGTCGTAGCCGGCAGTCGAGTGTTGCACATGTTCCCTTCGAATATGTACGTGCTCGGTTTCCTCAAACGTCGTTACATCCTGTCTGTCTGTGCTTCTTGATCTTGCTGTTCTATCGCAGTTGGGCGACACGTACTACGTTCTGCAGCCACGCCTGGCATTACGCAAAGGTGTCTTGTTTTACAGTACAGTATACCCGCATACACTCCACGGAGACACGTTTAACACAATGATACATAGTTACCCTTTTCACGATGCCTCGCTCACTTTCGCCACCTCGCCATAGGAGAGAAAGAGAGAAAGAGGGAGGGATGGCGAGAGAGCGGGAGGGTGAGAGAGAGAGAGAGAGAGAGAGAGAGAGAGAGAGAGAGAGAGAGAGAGAGAGGGAGAGGGAGAGAGAGGGAGAGAGAGAGAGAATGCATAATGACGGTCCAACGAACCCACAATATCCTGTCATTATCCCGTTCCCCTACAAAATGCATATTCCCTACGACTTATACGTCTGTACCAGCGTCTCACACACATGTATCCGTGTGTGTTTAAACTTGAATGCATCGCGAATATTTAACCATGCGAGCTAGTACTTTTTCTATCTTCTCCATCTCTCGTTTTTATAAACTCCCGTGACTTACTGAAAGATCGGTCGGCTTTGATCTTCTTTTCTGATGAGGACGGGAGCTACGAATATTCAGAGCAATATCCGCAAAATGTACATCCATATTTTATTTTCAATTTCTGAGGCTGCTTCAAATGCTGAGTCGGTTTCAGCCATTGCATTAGTGTGAGTTCGAATAGCTAGCATTACATGCTGTTGAAGTTTGCATCGTTCGAACGCAACAAAAGTTTTTTTTTACATTTCATTTTCCATATTGTTATTGTTATAGAAAATGTTGTTTTTAAAGATTTATACTGTTGATCGCTAAACAAATATCTTGAAAAAGGGTTAGAGGATTTTTGTAAACAAAGTTTGCCAAAATAAGTTAAAGGAATTCACAAATATTAATTTTCGTTGTGTTCCAACGACGCAAACTTCAACCTCATGGCATTACATTCTTTCGTAAGTTTTGAAAAATACTATCAGAACGTTCCACGGTAGGGAGACCTTATGAGACCTTATGTCAGATCCTTTAGTGTGAAATGGACATAAAAAGTAAACGATTGTTAAGACCTTCAAATTGTACGATTTTATTATCTACATGTCATATAAAACAATAGGCTAATCATTATTTTACACATTACATTTGAACATTTTTGGTTATGTTATACTTTACAAAAAATGACAGAAAACGTGGTTTTCAAGAAGGTTGTGTACACTATAAAAAAACTGTATTAAAATTAATATAAAAGTGCAAGGAGTCTTTTTACGGGTACCGTTTATGAATTTTAATATTGTCCTTTGAAAATCACTGCACTGCTTTTTGAATGTCTAATAATCGTTCAAAAATATCGCAACACTTTAGTACTGGAAAAATCATATACGTATCGCAAGGTATCTATTATAAGCGTATTAAAATTAATATGCACAGATTGTATTTTTAAATAAATAAAAAAGTAAATTTGGCATACAAAAGTGTATTCATTTTATGGTGTTAAGATAGGGTAATTATCATTATTTACTTTCTGCGTCTTTAATAAACTCTGTATGAATTTTAATATACAAATTCCGGAATTCTTTTTACTGATTCAGTCTGTGAAAACTAATAATGGTTATTTTAAAATTAATACACTACGTTTTGAATGTCTAAGTAATGTGTAGTAATACTGTGATACCAAAGTCCTGGAAAAATCATATACCTATTCAAACGTATCAGTTGTGGATATATCAATATTATTGCGCATAGATTTTAGTTTGTTAGGGTCTGTTTAGGTTTAATTAGACTTGGCTGCTTTTGTTCGGTTAATTCACCACTTACTTATTTGTTTTTTTCTTAGGTACACGCTTTTCGCATTTGTTACCGATTCTTCCCCTCATTGCGACCGTTTCTTTCCTCTACTGCTTACTCCTTTTTCTCCCTGTTCCCCCCTTTTGCTGGCCGCAGCTGACTTCCCCCTCTATATTATATTCATTATGACATTTCTGTCATGGGTAGAGGGAAACTGCGGAAAACCTATACCAATACAGCCGGTAATCGAGCTCACCTCCCAGTCGTAGAACTTTTCTTATTTCGCCGCGAAATGCCAAAGAAAAGCATTCCCCGACGAAATGTACGCGACTGGGATTCAAACCCGGGTCTCGCTGGTTTAGTGGCGAGCACGCTAACCGCTACACCATCGAACCTCGTGTTCAACACTCACTTTAGATTTGGTGTTAGTCGGTACGTTTTTTATGATTTGATTTAACATGCTGACCAAAGCACGAATTTCAAGTTTTCTGCACTGAATTAAATATTAAATCAGACTATCAGAATAAACATGTACTAAATCATAAAATGTACATGCCTTCGTATTGTAAATATCCTATTCATTTCTTAATTTTCTCCAGTCTATCGTAATATTCAGTGCACGCAAAGTTGTAAACTCCTGAACCAAGTGTAGTAAAAATTAATAGTCAGTTTGTAATTTTCTTACTTTGTCTACATTTTATATATTCAAAACGCCTGCTGTATTTTTCAACTAAGAATACTTATTTTTCTACTAGACGCCTTGAAAAATTGTGAATAGTGTATTAATATTTAATTCGTACGTATTACGAAATGTAAAACCTTATGAAATGTAGGTCCGGTATTGAATTTCACAACACTGAAGCCGAAATATTCATTCATATACTAAGTTTTGATATTTAATTTGCCATAGTATCGTAACAGTATTTTAAATTGCATATTTCTTTAAACAGCGTTGTAATATTCAATGTACAAGGTATTGTATTTTTCAACAGAATAAATTTTAAAAAATAGTCATATTGCAATTTTAATACTTTTTGTGTAAATAATGAAATCATATACGTTTGTTACATTAATCAAACAAATATTTGTATTATTATGATGCGCGTTGAAAAACTCATACGCAGCTTACTAATATTCAATTTCCCATATATTAAAATGTATACGAATTTATAAAAATTCATTTACATTACTGAAGTTTCCATTACTGAGTGCGAATTTGCGTTTCATATTCCGAGTTTAGAAATTTTCAATTATAAAAGTATAGTAAATTTAATGACTTTTTTACAGTGTATAATTGGATATCCGATATAAGGGTTCAAACTCCATTTTTCTTATATCTGATATTAGGGGACCATTTTTATATAAAATGAAACAAAACGTTTATTGTTTCACCTTTGTAATTATTATCAATCAGTCTTTATGAGTTAATCTTTTATCAGGTACGGACAATTTGGCGCAAACGGATATCCAATATTAGGCTCAATTAAATATCCGAAATTCAGTGTATGACATTTCACTGAAATGTAAACAACTTTTTTTCATAGTGTTAAACATGTCAAATTTCGTGCCAAAAAAGAGTATTTGCGGGGAATTTTACTGCACTACTTTATTTTTTTTAATGTAGCTGAAGCAAACAGAATTCTTATTGAGACTTTCGGCGACCATACTCTGTTGGAAATAAAATGCAGAGATTAGTTTAGACGCTTGAAAAATAATGATTTTGATGTGTTGAATTGGAGGCGTAACTTTATGAAGACTCATGTCAGATGCTAGCCGAACTTAGAGAATCATTAGGGGTTGATCATACAATTTCGAAACGTTTGAAAGCATTAGGAATCATTTTTTAAAATATAACATTAATTTTCACGAAAAAATAGCGAGAACTTCCATCCCAACACATGTTGCTATTCTTTTTGTTTTTTTAGGGGGGGGGGGGGTACAAATGCAAATTACGCGCCGTAAGTCGGCCCCGTGGGCTGTCTCGTGTGTCGGACTCCCACACATGCCGGTGCCGTCGGAATGGTGATATACCGACTAAAACCTCCCCCTCCACTGTCCGCCCCGCGGGGTGGCAACACGTTAGTATAACCTCATCCCCACGGATCCTGTCCATCGTCCGTCTCGTTTCGTTTACCCGTCGCTACGTCTCTTCTGTTTACATATCATGTCTCCCTCATTCATCCTCCAGGTATCCATCATCTTTCTTACGCCTCAGCACTGCCTCGACGAAGGCGGCGATGTCTGTCCAGTGGTCTTCGTCCCGTAGCATCAGCCCGATTATATTATCGGGCGTGATGTGCCCAGTCCTCCGTTCTAATTGTTGTCTCCGGGTCGTCCATCTGTCACACGCAAAGAACATGTGTTCCGCATCGTCTTGTGTGTGTCCGCAGTGCTTACAGTCCGGCGTCCGTACTCGTTTCATTTTGTATAGATAATTTCGGAAATATCCGTGTCCCGTGAGGAGCTGGGTCAGGTCAAAATTTACCTCCCCCCAACCCCGTTCGGTCCACGGTCTTAGGTCCGGAATCAGCCGTCTTGTCCATCGTCCGGTTGTCTCGGTCATCCAGCGTGCGTGCCAATCTGTCAGGGTCTTCTCTCTTTCATGCCTTGCCGCGTCAACCCTTTCAGTCCCTTCGTCGCGTTCGTATATTCGTTTTCGTTCTGTGGCTAGTAGGTCTATAGGAATCACGCCCGCCACCACCAGGATCGCCTCTGCCGAGACGGTCCCCTGGAGGCACACGCTATCCTTAGAGCCCCCTGTCTTTGTACGTACGTCATCGTCTTCCTGTATTTTTTAATGGCCAGCGCGTCCGCCCAGACCTCTGCGCCGTACAGGAGGATCGAGTGGGCCGTCATCAATAGTCTCCGTATAGACGGTCTCGGTCCGTGCGTATTTGTCATCAGGCGGCTGAGCGAAGTCACCTTCGCCGTCGCCTTGTCGGCCGTCCGTTTTATATGGGGCCAGAAGGTCAGCTTCGTGTCCAGAGTCACCCCTAGGTACTTGGCTTCTCCTCTGGTACCCATACATTCCGTTCCGACTGTCATCGGAATAATTGTCGGTATTCGTCGTCGCGTAAGCATGAGAAGCTCCGTCTTGTTCAGTGCAAGAGACAGTCCATGCTCCGTCATCCACCTGTCAACGCGTCTCATGACCTGATTCAGTGTCAGCTGGGTCAGATCCGCACTGCGCTCCACTATCACCGCCGCCACGTCGTCGGCGTAAGCGACAAGCGATGCGTTGCGCGGCATCTCCAGCCTCAGCAGGCTGTCATACGTCACGTTCCATAGGACCGGTCCGAGAATTGATCCTTGCGCGACACTCACGGTGATACTTCTAGTCACCTGTCCATCTATCGTCTCGTACGTGATGCGTCTGTCGTTGAGATAGTCCTTCAGTACCCGTAGTAGATAAGGAGGAATCCGGAGAGTGCCTTTCAGCGCCCCCAACATATCCCCCCACCTAGCCGAGTTGAAGGCATTTCTCACGTCTAGAGTCACCAGTATCACTAGGGGCCTTGCCGCGTGACAGGCCTCGTCCGTCCTCCTGACGGTCTCGATGACCTTGCGGATTGCCCCTATAGTCGATCGTCCCTTGCCAAAGCCGTGCTGGTTCTCGGACAAGCCCCCGGCCGCTCTTATCGCGTCTTTCAGTCGCGGTCTCAGTAGAAGTTCGAAAACTTTACCCGTCGTGTCCAGTAGACTCAAGGGTTTATAGGAAGACGGCATATGCGGCTCTCCTTTTCCTTTACTAAGGAGGACCAGTCTAGCCGTCTTCCAGCGCTCGCTGAACCTCCCTGTCCTAAGACATTCGTTGTACATACCGAGGAGTATCTCAGGCCTCAGGCGTGCCATCAGCCGGAGAGCTTCCCCGGGTATGCTGTCCAGTCCAGGTGCTTTTCCCGCCTTCAGAGTGGTCGTAGCTTTAGTAAGCTCTTCCTCAATGAAGACCGGGGCGTCTCGTCTGTCGTCCGGGTCCACGAGCTCCTCCCTCGTCGGGTGAGTCGGGAATAGCCCGTTAACTATCTGTCCCATGGTCGTCGCGTCTTGGAGTTCCGGCGGACTTCGGGTCCCTAGCTTCTGCGTCACAATCTTGTAACCCAGACCTCAGGGGTCTTGGTCCACCTCCTCGCATAGCTGTCTCCAGCAGCGCTTCTTACTGTCTTTTATTGCGTTTATCAGCATTTTCCGTGCCGTTTTGTACTCCGTCGTAAGAGCAGCCGCGTTCGGCCGGTCCCTTTCCCGAGCCCGGTATATTCGTCTCTTCGCCCGAATGCAGAGCCTCCGCAGTTCGGCGGTGTCTGCTGTCCACCAGTACGTCGCTCGTCTATCATGTCGGGTGCTCTTGCGCGGCATTGACGCTTTGCAGAACCATTTCGTCAGTTTTAGAGTCTCGTCCACAAGTCGTTCGGTCCTTGTACGTCCCGTCAGTTCGTCCGGTACAATCTCCGAGGGTGCGACTGCTTCCAGCAGCGCCCTCGAGAACCTGTCGATGTCCAATATCCGTATGTTCCATCGCGGTGTCTGCGCCGACCTGTTGCGTCGCGTCGCTGTGGGTCCCGCCACCTCAAAGACGATGTATTGATGATCGCTGGCTGTATAGTCGTTGATCACCGCCCATTGCCTCATCAGCGGCACGATACTGTCCGAGATCAACGTCACGTCCGGTATCGAGGAGCCCACCCCCGGTCTGATGTACGTCGGTACGTGTCCCGTGTTCGCTACAGTCAGGTTGAGTCTTGCTGCCATTTCCAGCAGCAGGTGTCCACGTCTGTCCGTCCTGGTCATTCCCCACTCGATCGCTCTCGCATTGAGGTCACCCGCGACTATTAAGTCACCCGGCAGCTCCCTCAATGCGTCTTCCAGTCTGTCCGTCTTGTCCTCGAACTCTCTGGCGGAGCAGTTAGGGGTCAGGTAGACGCTGACGTAAATCAGGCCGCCCACCCTCATCCAGACGTAATCGTCCCTCGCTGCGCTGTCGAGCACACGCGTTCTGGTACCCCTAACCCAAATCGCTGAGGTACCCGCGCCGTTCGGGAAGCACGTCGGGGTCGTCATATCCCTGTATTGCTCGCGAAGTATTAGTACGTCAGCGTTGTGTTCAGTCGCGATTTGGGGAAGCAGGAGGTGTGCGTCCTCGCATCTGTGGATGTTTCCTTGTAGAATTGTCACGTCTTCGTCTTCTTCCTGCACTCCTCCAGCGCAGCCCTAAAGACCGCGCACGCCCTGGAGCCCGGGAGGTGCTCGGTACTCTCGTGCCCCGCCTCGTCGCACAGGAAGCACGTCGCTGTTTCTTTGCAGTCCTTGCCGACGTGGTTCGTCCTGCCACATTTGTAGCAGCACTGTGCTCTGTACTTGCCGTTGCAGTTCCTCCTCGTGTGTCCGTACCCAAGGCACCTATAGCACCTTGGCACAGTCGTCCTAGGCCTGACACGGCAGTTCATCCATCCGATTTTCAGCCGCCCTTTCTTGAGAAGGGCGTTTGCGGCGCCCTCCTCAAGGTCACAGACAGCCATACACTGTCCATGTCTGTTTGGGCCGAAGATGTGGACCTTCGGGTCCCTCGTGTCGTTCGTCTCTCGTCGAAGTGCCTCCGTCACTTCCTCTTTGTCCGTCACGCAGTCCAGGTCCGGTATGTCCAGTTGTACGCTGGAAGTCATGTCCCGTATCTGTGCGTCTTCTCCCAGGGCTTGCCGAAGCTTGTCCTGGAAGTTTTGTTTGTCTCCCGCCCCGCTTTTGACATGGAGCAGGACACTTCCGTCCTTCGTCCTTCGGTAGCCGTTGACCTGCACCTTTTCGGTCGCAGGATCAACGGCTTTCATACGTCGCAATGTGTCCGCGTATGTCTTGCCACTGGTGGGCTTAATGAGGACCACCCCAGCCCCGGGTCTTCGGGTTGGGCGGGCGTCACCCACCTTGTTCGTGGCCGGCGTCACTGTCACTTCCGTAGCCGTTCTCGTCTTCTGTCCATCCTGTGCGTCTGTCGTCTTCCTCTGCTTCTTTGCGAGCACCGTTTTCCACGGGGTAAGCTCCGTTCCCTCCGTCGGTCTTTTGGCCGGCGTGAGATCCGGGCTTGAGCCCGTGGTCTCGCGTTTGCGTTTCGTCTGTGGCGTCTGTTCTTTGTCAACGTCACCCTCTCCGCTGGCAGTCCCGAGCACATGCATCCTGTCACACTTGTGCCATGCCTCGTCCGCAGCTTCCCTAATCCGGGCCATGTTGGTCGTGATCACGGTGCTGATATTCCTCTGCACGCGTGTCTTTTCCTCCATTTTGACCAGGCATTCTCGGATCAGTTGTAGCTGAGTCCGGATCCTGGCCTCGGCCGTCTCCGCTACGGACGAAGCCAGTGCAGTCTTCTATCCCGTTCGCCCGTCCGTAGTGTCACTTGTCCCTGTCGGGGTTGGGGGCCCCATTTGTTTTGATGCGTTTAAACGTTCTCCTTTAGGTTGTGCATTCATGTTTTTCAATTCCTCCCTTTCGCCCTTTTGTTTGTGTATGTGAGAGTGTTTCGGGGTAAAGACACTGCAGACCGCCCACGCCGACATATCCCCGCCGCAGGCCGCCCCAGAGAGGACAGTGGTGGCCTCATCGAGCCCCCCCCCCCCCCCGCTACTGCTGCAGGGCCCGTTCCGGGCGCCACCCGGCACTAAAACAGTATGGGGATTACACACTGGCTGCTGGGGCAGCCAGGTCCATCCGGCTAAGAGGACCCGGGCCCCTGTACTATCCAGCGGCCCAAGAGCATCATGCCTGGTTTATACTCGCCGTACCCTCCGACCGTCCCCACTGAGGCGGCCTACCGCGGAGGACGGCGGGGGTCCGAGTGCCGCCCCCCGGCGTTAAATGTGCGTGCTAGTGAGTGTCCGCCTTTGTGACGTGTACCGGTTCATTTACTCGCATTCATTCGGTAGCCATACAGAAGGTGCTCAGAACTTGAGCCCTCCGACATTCATCCGCACACTCACTCACATTCGCTTTTCGGGGGAGCCCGTTTATAGGGACCCCGAACATTCGCTTTTCGGTGGTCCTCGTTTATAGGGGACCCCGAGCATTCGCTTTCTCAGGATGGCCCGTGTATAGGGTCACCTGATCATTCGCATCACCGGTATGTCCCTCGGACGTGTTTGTATAGATGTTTGTGCTTGTATGTTCGTGCGTGTTCTCGACATGCCGGGTGGTTAGCCCTGCACACCGGTGGCTATTGCGGGAGCGCTGAACGCACTCCCGGGCGGTGGGCTCACCAAGATCCCTACGCCATATGTTGCTATTCTTGTGAACATTATACATTTAGTAAATAAAATTCATGCTACAGTGCATACAAATGACAACAACAATAAATCATTTGGATTCACCCCAATGAAATCAAGACTTAAGAACATAAAATTTTTTTTCCACCGGCGAAAAGTAACATCAGTTAACTGTTGTGCCATTTTCGTTGCTAGACAACCAAAAGTTTTGCAGTGACGACATCGTACGACTACGTATTAGTGTATACAATAAAAAAACAAATGTCGCTATAGGAAAACTCGAGATAGTCCTCTTGTTGATATTGCAACTATCCGATATATAGTGCTTCTTCACGTTTCTTCTTTACCACGCATTGACACCTTAAAGAAAATCAAATTTGTCACGTCCTAAATTACTTGTGAACCATCAATTACGTCGTGGATGATATTTTAAAAAACCGGTTTAATTACCTTTCGGACGACGAATTCAGATAGAATTTTATAGCTTGTTAGGCACGCACAAAACTCTGATATTTAATTAAAAACTGCATTACTTTTTTGACAGGATGAGTTTCTTCAATATTGTCGAAACGTGGCAGATTTAGTTTAAATGAAAACTTTTTTTTTCTTATTCTTCGCCACAAGTTATTATTTTACAATGACCATCACAGGATCATCTGAAAGTAATAAAAATAATGTTTTCATAAATTAATTCAGGCTTCCAAGCCAAAGATTTACAAGATTAAACCAGGAATGAGGTAGTCCTCTAACGAATTGGAAGGTTCACATGCGACTGGGGTGGCTGAGAAATAAAACAAAATAGCCTCGAGTAGAACTTTCAATGTCTGATCCAACAATATCCTATTTGATGTAATGGGTAAGATTTTCATCGACATTTTTCATGCATTGGAGAATGCTTTTGAATATGTATCTTCAAATTTATCGCCACACAGGACTTCGCCTGTATACGAAGCGTCCGCTTCCGTTCAGCATAGGTGGTAATGTGTAGAAGCTCGGAATAGGAAAACTATGTTAACAGCTGGCTAGGAATTTACAGCATATAAAAAGTAATGACGGTCTACAAATGCCTGAGAACAACTCTACAAAGGTAATGATTCATCATCACGAGTATTGCTGAAAATGCCTTGTCGATACAAAAACAATGAAACAATTTTTCGAATTTTGTTTCAGCAAAGAAACGGTGCGCGAACGTTACTTAGTGTCGCGTGGATGTAAATGTTTTTTTATTTCACTTTTGGAAAGTTAAAAAACTACGCCAAGTAATCAAAAATCACCTCTAACACATTGAACCTTTTTTTTGTACAATTGATTGTTGGACAAAGCATAATGAAGTTAGTGTTGGAATTTAAACAACTAATAATTATTTTCAACGTAAAACATAACTTTTTACAAGGTAGATGTATATACACTACCGGCGAAAAGTTTCCGGACAAAAATTCAAAAAAGGTGTGGCACGATTTTTTATGTCATTTCGCCGATAGTTGACATTAATGAATTTAACAAACGGCATTTCAAAGGGGAGGGATTCACACGGTGTGTGTGTGTGTGTGTGTGTGTGTGTGTGTGGGGGGGGGGATTTTTGGTAATATGAAAACGCTGGGCGCCACATGAAGAGCGGCCTTTTAAAGCCCAATATTTATGACATGCAGCTGGTTCCATTCCGAAAGACAATCCGACAATCCGAAAGACAATTCCGATCTATTGCATCTGCCTCGTCTCCAAGCTCGCCGACACTCGAGACTGGTCCTGATAGGTTCCTTGGAAAAACTATAATCTGTAGGGATCAAAGGCCGTGACCGCGAATGGACCACTTGAGCGCAGCTACACTCTTGAAAAGTCTCATCGAGGTCTCCATTCCGAAATATAACGTCAAGATGTTCGCATGTGTCAGTGTGTACGCAGTGCATCCAGCCAAGCACCCCCTAGACTTGACCAAAAACGAGCTCGAACAGGTTCCACAGGTCTTGCTCCTAAAATATTGTGGTAAATATGTTGGCTTATTGTGGGATCGTTTGCCAGAACATCATCGGAATGACAGTGAAGTGATATCACATGCTTGTAGCATTATAATACGCAACTGATGAAGGATCACATCGATGACCCCCCACCTCAACGTCGGGAGTGTAAAAAATGCTGTGAAAATTCTCCACGTACGGGGTTCTTCGAACGTTTGGACCTGTTTTTCGGGAGCGTGAAAAAATGTCTGGGGAAAATTCTCCACCGTTCTTCGAACGTGTTTGAACCTGTTTTTCACGCCTGCAAAAGTGGGGAAAAGTTTGAAAATTTGACTGGGAGGCTTACGAGGGAGCTTCTAATGTCATGGGCCAAGCTCAGACTGCACTATTCCACTGCACCATCAACATCTCTCCAAAAAGAACGTTGAAAGCGCGGGGGGAAATGGATCTTTCGAGTATCAACAAAGTCGGCCGGATGGTGGAATTCCTCCCAACAAAGAAGCTGTCAGAACTTCCCGTTAAGTCGGAACTAGTCATCTCCGACATGAGAGCCGTGAAAACCAAATTTTGGAATCTCTACATCGCAGATATTGCGGATGAGTTCTCTGTCTTTTTACCGGTGCGACTTGTGAAGGCCTTCGACCAAGATTCGACAATAATCGAGAGTACGCTGTAAGTGGCACGCGATGATCAACTCTGCATGCAGTATATTGGTGGAAAATACAACAGTGTCGAGTTCCGTCGTCTCTGAACATGGTGGACGTGGAAAAAAAATCGTTGGAATACCATCGTCGAACGATTGTCCGCATCATCGAGAGTACGCTGCAAGTGGCGCGCAAATGGCTACATGCATTTGTGGGAAATACAACAGCGTTCCATCTCTTGAGGCGAAAAAAAAGACTAAATTCGTTGGGACACCATTATCGAACTGTTCGCATCACAGTCGTCTTGCCATCGTTTTTGACGCTTAGTGTTGACTATGTAAAAAATGTATATGTTTGATCGAATTGTAAATGATGGATTTTTTCGCCGTAGAATAAAGAATACAAATGACATATTTTCATCGAAATGTTTTTTATTCATTCAAAAAAAAAACCCTCGCTCACGCTTCCTATACGCTCAACCAGCTTTTCACCGATTTTACATTCTCATGGGCGCAGTTGTATTTCGTGTTGAAGGGATGATCGGGGCATTTGGAGTTTGTGATTTTCGGCAGCTTCTGCAGCGATGGACAGTCCAGAGTCTCCATGTCGATGACGTTTGTCGCGGGATCCGAGAATCTTGAGACATCTCCTTCAAGACAAATTCTTCGACATGTCTCTTGAAGCCCTGCACATCGACGATAAGCTCCATGTTGACTGAAGTGGACGCGAATCATCGGCATGATTTTATACCAATTTTTTAACTATACGATCTTTTAAAAATAGGATCTTAGATATAAAGTTACAAGTATTCCTATAAAATAGGAATACTTTAGATGAAAGGATAAACTCACATGAGATCGATTGTGGAGCACTAGCACTGCCCCATCCGACTAACAAATAATACCAATGAGTGGCTACAAATCATTAACTCCAGTCGGAAAGCACGACATCCATTCATTGAATATGCCTATTTGCAGTGCTTTTTTTACGAATGATAGAGAGAAGATGAGGGTGCGCAAATACTGATGAGAAGAAATTAGCAGAGGATATGTATCAATATCATGAAGTATTTAGTATTGATAAGCACATGTGTTTTTCATATGACGAATCGCTATCATAGTATCAATCACATCACAGCGCTGATTGCATATCATGGTTTGTGGTAGAACTGGAAAAACTAGTGCTGTGCATAAAATACATTTTCAACGAAAAATAATGCTCATCATGAGTTAATTCTAATACGTTCACGCTATGGCAATAATTTTGTATTTATTCATCATCAACCAATAGAGGTAGAAGTTGAATTACTTAAGATACAATGGCGTATGTCCTACATAATATTAGATGACATCAATAAATTATCATTACTTTGAACATTGGAAAGTGGGCGATATTTAAATATGAGTTTTCACTCTTGGGATCTATACGGATGTCCACCGCTTCAAGGCACAACGAAGTATTAATGGGCCGTAAAAGGTGCCGCCCAACTAGAGATACCAAAATATGTAATTGGTACGGCGCAGATTGGCAACAAAGATAATCTATGGTAAAGGACATTATATTATTCACCGACTGCAAACTCACAAGTGTTGAAAACTTTATCTCAATTCAGCATTGATTTCTCAGGAGGACTTGCATTTGGACTTCAAAAAAAGTTTCGGCATTTTGTTCAATATGTACTCTCGATTTCGTAAATACCATTACGACTGCAATAGTGATCGTTCTTTACTAACCATCACCAAGTCTTAATGTAACGGCCGTCTCGCGGATAATGATTGATCGCATCAGAACGAACCTGTAAAAAATGCTGCCGTAGATGTGTGAATAGAGTTCGAATGCAAAGAAGATTCACCACCGAATACGACTGCTTACTGTTTTAATCTTACACGATCGCGTTGTTGTATATTGTTCATTGACCAACATTATCCGTAAAATTGTATAGATCAGCAAAACTCCGAGGGATACGAAGCATCATGGTTGATTCGCAATCGTCATGGTCTGAAGTGGGCCTGTGGAAACGTTCCATATAGCGTGACTGAAGGTTTAATAACAGCTGCAGTTGAAGGTTCAACGGAAGACGACATGTGTCCAACCGTATATGTTAAGGGTCATGAAAAACGAAAATGGCTAGCTGATATACTAAATAAAAAATGAGCTATTTATTGAGTTGTTGAATATAGAGTTTGACGATATGGATGTCTCAAGTAAATTAGATGGAAGTTCTACTTTACGATGTGAAAAGCATACAAACAATTGTGCCCTACAAAATGTATTTAAAATCTTTAATTGGTGGTTGAATCATAAAGATTCGTGCGAATAAAAAAATGCAACACTATGTACTTTTTATTCTCCTCACCCCACACTTAGTTATGGCAGCATGATCTGATATCGGATAGTGCATCTGAATACAACATTACCATAGAATGTGCAACTTAATTTTTTTTGTATGGAATTTGATTGAAAATAGAGTATCATAATCGCTCAATGATGATCGAAGACATTCATCGGTATACGTTCGATAGATGTTCGTTAGCCGTTTGTTGGAAGTTTGCGAGGCATTTGAAAGTTTTCGACAGTCGTTCGTGAGACGTTCCAGAGACTTCCCAAGGCATTCATAAGACGTTCGAAAACATTCAAGAGACGTTCGAAAACATTCATAAGGCGTTTGAAGACATGTATGAGGGGTTCAAAGAGTTTCAAGAGACTTTCTACGACGTTCATGAGACGTTTGAAGACATTCATGAGAGGTGCGAAGACCTTCAGAGACTTTCGAAAACATTCAAGAGATCTTTGACGATATGCATAATACGTTTGAAGACATCGATGAGGGGTTCGACGACGTTTTAGAGACTTTAAAAGACATTCACGAGGAGTTTGAAGACGTTCAAGAAACTTTCGAATACATTCAAGAGACTTTCGACGGCATTCATAATACGTTTGTATACATTCATGAAGGGTTCGAACATGCTTGACAGGATTTCAAAGACATTCACCAGGGGTTCGAAGACCTTTAAGAGACTTTCGACGGCATTCATAATACGTTTGAAGACATTCATGAGGGGCTCGAAGACGCTTAAGAGACTTTCAAAGACATTCGCGAGAGGTGCGAAGACCTTCAGAGACTTTCGAAGACATTCAAGAGATCTTTGACAATATTCATAATACGTTTGAAGATATCGACGAGGGGTTCGACGACGTTTTAGAGACTTTCAAAGACATTCACGAGGGGTTTGAAGACGTTCAAGAAACTTTCGAATACGTTCTAGAGACTTTCGACGATATTCATACTACGTTTGAATACATTCATGAGGGGTTCGAAGACACTTGAGAGACTTTCAAAGACATTCACGAGCGGTTCGAAGACGATCAAGAGACTTTCGACGACATTCATAATGTGTTTGAAGACATTCACGAGGGGTTCGCACAATGCATAATTTATCACTATCAATAAATGCGTGATAATTGACAGAAGCGATACGGAAAGTTAACCCCTGGTTTGTCGCAACGGGAATGCGGTAATTGCCTCGGAGTGTAACTGATACACGAATTGCGGTAACGTCCAATGCCCCTTGCAGAACGTATGGACGGCAGTTGGTCGGGCAACATGCGTCTTCTCCTCTAACGACCGGTTCACTCGCAATTGTATTTACGCATTCGTGTACTCTATATTGTTATCGACTTGGACAATGGGCATACATCGCCAACGGGACGGTGGTCGAATAGCGCTTCAGCCGCATCGAATCGATATCTTGAGATGATTGGGCCCCCATCGGTGGAAAAGCAGTAGCCATCGTCGATCTGTATCATGCTTCCTTCCTCTCTTTCTCTTTCATGCCCCTACCTTTGTTATCAGCTGTGTAAAACATAATACCAAAGGCGAAGCTCGTTATCATGTCTTGGTCGTCAACCGCTGCGACTTTGCAGCGATACGGCATGCGGACATGAAGACATTAGTGCAAATATGAACCGCGTGACCACACATTCGAGCTTCGGTACATTCTAGTCCAGTTAAACATACAAAAACTCAGCACTCTTTAGCGTAGAATATGATATTTTTACTGAAGGTAGATGGTTGCATACTAAAAGTAACCCTTTCATAAAAAATTTCAGGCGAAAGTTGTTTGGAAGAATAAAATACATATAAAGTTATCCGACGTCCAATCCCCTATCTTCGAAAATAGTGGTACAAAAAAACGAGAGTACCACTGACACAGACAAGAACGTAGCGAGCTGTCTACTCCGCTCGTACACGCATCGACCCCGAATTTTCAAATAGTTTTGGTGCCGCTATTCGCAAAGTTAGGGGGTTGGGCGTCAGATAACTTTATACGAATTTTATTATTCAAAACATCTTTTGTTTGAAACCTTTTTTGATCGGGCTAAGAATTATCGAGATACGGCGATTTGTAAGTTTTCAACCCCTATTTCTTAGGGTTGGGGCGAGTTGAGGGGCAACATTTTAGTGGGGTTACTTTTGATATGTTACCATCTATCTTCAGTCAAAAATTCATTTTCTACGCTAGAAAGTACTGAGATTTCGTCTCTTTTAACTGGACTATTCGTCAAATGCGATCTTATTTCACATCGGCGCCAAACTCATCCCGTAAATGTCGACATCCAGTATTTACCGTACAACAGTTGAAAAGCTCTCAGTTTGAAACAAAAAAGCTTTGCCGGGTCCACGTCTTCAATAGATGCAAGTCCGGACAAAAAATGGGAGAGGTAGAGAACCTTTTTCACAATGGGACAGTTCATGTCTTATGGAAATACACATCCCGTGTCTCTGTGGGTGCAGATGCCGTTTGCCCCGTACCATCTCCTTCGTTATTTTTTGGTCAAGCGTATATACATTGTGTGGTACAACGATGGTGCTCATCTACAGTATGTATATTTTCGGATGTTGTACATAATATACACGAGGAACATATTCCCAAATACATGGCTTCTCAAGGTTTATTATCCGCGTACGTACGTTCATACTCCAGTTTGTGTATGGAGTGTGGGTGGTGTGTTTGAGGGATGTTTGAATGTGCACACACACACACACACACACACTCGCGCGCGCGCGCGCGCGTGCGTGCGTGCGTGTGGGTGTGTGTGTGTGTGTGTGTGTGTGTGTGTGTGTGTGTGTGTGTGTGTACACCTATCCGCTGAAAGGATCTAATGGATTTCGGATGCCCTCTCTTGCACACCTTTGTCTCCCTCCGCATATGCCCACGTGAATCTACATGATTACAAAATGCATTGGCACGGCCAGAAGTTACAGAGCAAGCAGGATACACGCACGCGATTGTGTATATTCTATGTTCCATTATGCTGGAATTGTTTCCGCCGCTCCTGCAAGAACGACCGTTTTGACCTTGGTTCGTTTTACGAAACGACGACTCTGGCAAGAAAGAGGAAAAAAATGTTTTGCAATCATATCAGGTCGGGGCGCATTCCTCGACGGATAAACTACAAAACTTACAAGGACAAGTCTCCTTTTAAGTTTTGTAGTTTATCGGGATCCCTATTGAATCCCATCGTCATTATCTTCTCGACTTGTTCACAACGTCACGATCGCTGCGTGATTCTTCTCTGTCACGTGAAGAAATCCTCAAAGCTCAGTCTCGTGCATAAATGTGACCGAACATTCCGAACTTTGTGTCGAGCTCTGACCAGGCTTGCCTTGTCCGATTTACATGACCGGTCCCTACCATGGAACGGACCAGGAATATGACAAAAACATTTTCATCGGCTTACACTCAATGTTTGGAAATTACAATGTTCTGGCCGGGTATACATTGCGACGGAGCACCCCCCTATCATGCTATGTACGCCCGGCCTGCAAAGTGGACCTTGATTTTATAACTGTCAGTAGCTGCTTTGGTTTTCGCTCCGCCGAAGATATTTATAATTGATTAGAATAAAACTATAACATTCGATATAATTTTGTCCGCATCATTATAAGCATTTTTTCGACAATGATAATCAACGAACATAAAAATGCTTGTCATAAATAACGGCATTACAATAAGTATTAGAATTCACATAGTGAATCATCAAATTATTTGACAAGGAAAAAAGGAAAGTAGAGGGCTGAAAGTGGACTTCCTCGGTTCAGGACATATCAATATTCTGGGTGGGCTAAATGAGTATACCCAACGATCCGCCAGGTGGCTCCAAACAAAGTGCTCTCGCATAACCGAGGTGCCACTTGCACAACCATAAGACTCCGACCCGCTGTCATAGCACGTACAGATTGATATCGTGGGATGGACTGTGCGCACAGACTGACCCTGCTTGGCTCGCTCTTCAGTCGTGACTCTTACTAAAACGCATCGGGCTCTGACAAAACGACACTGATTTCTCGGAGAAAAATCGAAAATCTGAAAAAACGAACCAATCGAACTGCACGGCCGGGGCCGACCGTCATGTGGCTACGGCTCAACAATGAAAGTGACTCCAAAGTAGCAACAGTAACACCATGGCAAATGGAAAGAAGAAACGCCAAGAGATAACAAACCTACAATTTAAGAAACTAAAGAAACCGAAGCGGGAACCCCTGCCACCATGAAACCGATAGGAAGCCTTGTCGTCCGACTCTGAGAAAGACGACAATGCCATAGAATTGTTAGAGTAATCTTAGAAGAAGCATAACCCCCACGGAAAAAAGAATATCTCCCCACTTGTGATGAAAAAAACCACCGAACAACGACTGCAACGATGACTGAACTCATGAAACTGATCAGAGAACAATACAAGGAAATAAAAGTGCCCTACACAACACTCTCGACAACGATAATCCCATTTACAACACCGAGCAACACCGCTAGATCAAATATTGAATAGCTAGAAGTAATACAAAACAAGATGATTCGAAGGATAACGAACTCAAGGTGGCATGAATGAAATGTAGAAATTGGAAATATAACACAATTTTCCATACTCAATAACGACATCCTTAGACACACAAAAAAATTCTGTAGACACAAAACATGTCCCCATATTAGAAGACTTGGGCACAATGACTCACGATACACTACCGTATAAACTAAAGCACAAATACCGCATCATCGCATCATGCAATGAAACATCTGTATATTATTAATATTGTATAGAGTGGAAATAAACTAGTTGTAAAGAAACAAAATGAAACATGTAATAGGGTTTTTTTTCCAAATTCATCTAAACCAAACACAAAACCGCCTTCGATGTAAGAAGGTTACAAGATGAAAGAACGAAATAAACATTAACAGACTACTAGGGTAAGATAAAATAACAAGAATAGTCAAAGAGGAGATCCCAACATTGTACAAACGTAAAAAGAACAGATAAATAGAGAGATTTACACAGCAAGCAAATTACCACTTACAGAAGCTTGGAGCGTACACTTTCTTATGTTCACAATTTTGTTTATACTTCTGAAATAATAAGTGCTACTTAAGGAGCTGGCGAATAAAACCGGCCTTGCCGGTGAGATGAATTACTTACAATGAATTACTTTTTTGTACGAGAGGTTAAGAACCAAAATAACCAAATAGATGAGTTCATATTTTTAAGCTTTAAACATGAAGGCTTTATGAACATGTAAGCCTTAGTTTAATAAAAACTCTAACTACCGTTTGTTTATCTTTACTTTGGACAAGTCCGTTTTTCAGTGAGGATAGTGACCGACTCGGCTTTTGAGTGCAAATCGTATGGCCACATCCCGTTATGAAATAAAACATAATTAATAATTTAATTTAATTTTAAATTCAATTATACTAAAATTATACTAATTATAAATTAAATTAATTATTATGTTTTACCACTAGGTAAAATAGGCTAGAAGGTGAGATCCAATAGGTGGTGAGCCAACATCTATGATAGATGCCATACATCGCAGTTCTCCAGGATTTCTCCTGACAACCAACCAATAATAACACCGGTTCGATTGGAAGGATTAGTCCCTTTTTGAAAAAATTCAGATCTCTCTAGTAAAATCAATAAAAGATTAAAAAGAAGAAAATAATTTGTTTGTACATTTTTTTTAAACAAGCTTTTACTTAATGTACTAAAAAGTAGATTTTTTTTAGCAAGTCGAATATTTGTGACTATAAATAAAAGCTCGGGGCCCTCAAAATTTAGACGTATAATCTTTGATTTACATAAATCCGTTAACATATCAACTGTATTGAATTTACTGTAAAACAACCATAGACTTCTCAAATAAAAATCCTGAAACTGAATATAAACATGAAAATAATTTCTCTAATTACTGTAGTGCCAAATTCAATACGGTTCATGAAACTGAATTGATCAAATGTATTAAACATTTAAAGGTTGAGCGTCCCATGCTTCTATTTATAGTCGCAAAAAGGCTACATGTTAAAAAAATATATTTTCTACTTTTTACCACATGGAATAAAACCCTGTTTAAAAAAATTAAATATAATTATCTTCTTTTTCGAGAGTTTCGCTCATCAGTGCACAATCACTTTCCTTGTGATTTCCCGGTTATGTTCCGTTCTGCTCCTGTTTACTTCTTGACCAGGGAGGGCCAAATCGGTCCCTGTTTCAAGCTTCGTTACTCGACAAATCCGTTTTAGACCGAACAACCTGACTCCCTGACATTATTTAGGGAAAGTAGGCAGGGCGCTATACCTTTTCCCGACCTAACTTTCTACATGGGTTGTTATCAAGAAATATTCTTTCACGTTAATCGATAAGCATAAAAAATTGTCTTCGGAAAACCATTAAATTCCGGCGATTCTTGTGTCTCCCGATCGCGTCAAGAAAATTCCTTTTTTCGTCGATCCACTCTGATGGGATATACTTCGGCGCGATTGAATAATTATTCGTGCTCCTGCATACGTGTTTTCACGTACATAGGCGCGTTACCTGGAACTCGTGCGTGATTGTTGATACAACGTTTATACGTCGCATATTGAGCATACATCAACTTCGGTTTTACAGCGGTATGGTAACATTACATTTTGCCGGTGCACCCTATGCATAAAAAGTTGCACGGACGCGCACACACAGCCATGCACACAGAAGAAAAGAGTCCGTAAGAGCATATTTTCCTTCTCGGAAACGAAAGACTGGCTTGCCCATTCTCCCAACATTAGCAGCGTTCGTAATTCGACGATTCGTAAATAAAAAACCGGACAAGTTCTTCAACATCCGGTCGTTCCTTCCATATAGCTATCAGTTTCAATCAAGCATCCCGATAAATCGTGGATAACCGGTACCGGCAAAGATCATTTGTTAGTATAATAAACCTCCCAGTCTTATTACAATGCCAACGCAGCACGCAATCCAACGGCTTTACCAACGATTCAACAAAAATAAGTTGCGTTTAAGGGGTTTTCTCACTTTACACGCTAAAAAGGCTATTTTCGTGCATTTTTTGATCGGTTTATATTATAGATATCAATATAAAAGTTGTTACACTAAATAAATACACTTTCGAAATACATTTTTTTTAATATTCATGTATTTATGTAACCTAAACCAACTTTAAACGCGTTTTTCTCGAAACAACGTTTTTCGACGGCTTGTTGATAAAATCTTCGAACCTACTGAACCGATCCTTTTGGAATTTTAACCACTTACTTTTTACAACTATAGCTATAGCGCATATCTAGGATCTTTTTGAATTTTGATATTTACTTTTTTGCCAAAACCGGGTAAAAACACGCTTTCTTTCAAGAAATGTCCGCCATTTTGTTATTTTTGCACATATCAAAAATCGTATGATATGCGCTATAGCCATTAACATACTGAACCTAAAACCGCTTGTTTTTTTTGTTTCGGATGATCCATCTCCGAGATTTTATCAACAGCGTAGACGTACAATTTTTTTATGACATTTTATTTTACTACCATGTTCGTCTATAAATAGTGACTTAAATAAATAAATCAAATTTTAAATGTATTTCGAAGGTGTATTTATTAAGTTTAACAACTTTCATATCAAGATCTATAATATAAACCTATCAAAAAATTAGTGGAAATAGCCTTTTTTAGCGCCTAAAGTGAGAAGACCCCTCAAATACCGGAAGAACTCAATAACGGGACGACGCGAACTCAATTTATCCCGCCCTCATAAACTGGCTTAATGATGAAATTCTCTGTTTAAAACATTGACCTACTATGTGTTGTTCTGAGGAAAACTCCATTGTGTCAAGCTTCTACAACTTAGACATGCAATTTTTTTTCTCTTATGATACGGACATCAAGTTGGGAAATCTCACGAAGCTCGATATCCTGAAAACATACGGCTTCTCTGTGTTCCTTCACCCTTTAGATGACCCCGCCCCTCCCCTCACAACCCGCCCACATATTTGAAACACGCCGCACGAAAACATACTGAATCCTTATGTTGCACAGTCATTCACCCAGCATACACAGCGATTCCGTCACACAAGCTCGTTTTATTACGAAAATACACGCTGTGGCCTACGGCAAGATCCATATGCCCAGCACGATTCTCGTCATTATATATATGGAGGGTTGGGGGTGATATTCTGAGTCGAATGATATAAGTATGCATGGGTCTCAGATCAACCCCTGAATTATTATTCATTTTAAAAGGCAGGCCAATCAGGTGCGCCTTTAAAAATGAATGATAATTCCGATTTCGGCGTACCCAATTCCGCCGTTCGTCACAATTAAGTTTGAATTATCATTCGATATTGATTTTTTGATATTGTTTTGCGCTATGACACCATTTTTAAACGAGCTTTAACCAGGTTCGCCGTATGCGAAATTGAATAGCCTTTACTACTGTAATCCCGCAATAGACTTTTTATTTTTTTCGGAATATATTCTTTTTCATCGTGGAATCTATTTTTTTTCAAATCGGGCTCGAAAAAATATTCAAAAGGCGCACCTTCACCGTCCCGAAATAGCCGCGCAAGCCTGTCAAAAAGAGCATGGCCACATTATAATTGTCCCTCTGTATATGGGTCTGTTTTATGAACGCGGCATCCCTGTTATTCGGATTTTCGGGTATACTTTATTCACTGTGCCCCCATTGCAGATTGGTCTCCTGTATCTAGTCTCCAAGGTGTCTGCAATGAGGACCGGTGCCTGGTCTTTTTTCCCATTTTGTTTCGTTGACATTTGTCACAGTCTTGCATGTGAGCAGCAACGTCTTGCTTTATTCGCGGCCACTCATACTCTTGACATATACTGCAGCATCCGTTTGATGCTTTGGTGCCCACCTAGAGGGTCATCGTGGTATCCCTGCATTATTCTCGCACAGGCCACCTCACTCGGAGTGGCTCCGCTTATGCTGCTATTTTCTTCGTCGCTCTCAAACGTACTAGATCGTCGCGACCCTTCTAACGCACAAGGAGATTCCCCCTCTATCGCGCTCCCCCACGCGGCTCTTTTTCCGGGGCCTCAGGGCCCAGTAATTCGTATTCTTGGCCTCTCCTCTTTGTGCGGCTCTTCGTAACACTCTCCTTTTCGCGCGCTCCCTCTCTCTGTCTCCATGGAACTCACTCGCGCGACTGCTGGAGGCCATGTTTTCGGGCCCGCTTATCTCATCCATCTCGCTCGCGCGACTGCTGACGGCCATACTTTTTCACTCTGTTTCCTCTCTCGCGCTACAAAGCGGAGGTGTTATTCTCTCTCTATTTACTTCTTTTTGCTCGGGTTCGCGAGCTACGGTCGATCCTTTTCTATCTTTTTTCTCTGTCGCGCTACTGCGCTTCTCTATAATTTTTCTCGTTTCGTTTTCCTGAGCTCCCGTCAGGGCGTATATGCGGCTTAGCGCGTCAGCATTTGTATTCGATTTTCCAGTTTTATATTGGATTTTATCATCGTATTCTTTCCATTTTCTACGTCATCTCATTAGACTTGAACCTTGAATCCTTAACGTTAAATAACCATGTGAGAGGTTTATGGTCTGTCACTATGGTGAACTTCGTACCATAAATGTAAGGTCGAAGTTGATTTACGGCCCATACGATAGCAAGCAGCGTTTTTCCGTAGTCGGATACATTCCTGCGGCCATATTGAGGCTTGCTTAACATGATATGGGTGGTATACCCAATTATTCCTTGAGACAGAATACCGCCGATTGCTCTGTCTGAGGCAGAGTTGTCACCATGAATAGTTTCGTGAAATCGGGATACTGGTGCATTGGTGTTGTCACTAGGGCCTTAGTCAGTCGAATGCATTTTGGCTTGTTCCATCCGTTCATAATTAACTCCTCGTTACATAACATGTGTCATTGGTTTTACGATTTTGGGAAAATCTTTTATGATATCCTGCCAGGCCAGGATTGATTGTATTTTGTCTACATTTTTCGGTGTAGGGCATTCTTCAACTGATTACTCTCTAATGGCCCAACAATCCCTAAATATGATGCCACACCGGACTACCTTTTGTTTGGAGGCCGGGCAAGGCTACGAGAAGACCAGACAATCCGGGAGTTGATTGAAAGCGAATGGGTTTGTCAAAATAAAGTGACCATCAATTGGGAGAATGGTTTGGTCGCTATTGACGAACCGAACAGGGTCGCGGCATAAAATTCTCTGCTAAATATCTTAATGCGTACACTATGATAAAAGTCCTGCGCAATAATCGTTATATAGCGCGTAAAAGTGAACATGGAGGTCCTCTTCAGACTTCAACTGCAGCGGGCTTCATGAAACCTTGTATCGAATATCACGATAGCGGCGATGAAGACGAAAATGAATGAGAAGTAGTTGGACAGCAGATGTAATTCTGAAATATAAGCGTAAGTAACGCGAGCATTCGAGGATGGATGTAAATAAGTTAAGAAGGGGGCGTACACAAATTACGTAACGCAAAATTTCCCAATTTTTTACCCCTCTCCTCTCCACCCACATAACGGAATCGTAATGCTTGGCCAGAACCCCCCCCCCCCCCCCCCCTATTCCGTTACGTAACGGGTCCTATGTCGTCAATAATTGCGATTGTTTTCATAGACATAACTAATTATAAATGGATCGGGTTTATACTCATTTTATAAAGTATATATTCATCCAGTTTTATACTACTTTTTGTGACAAAATCTTGAAAATTAACCGACATATATGCCTTGATTTGGACGACGAAAAGAAAAATTTATCTTCATTGTCCCCATCGATATGTTTATAAAAGGTTATCTGTAAATTAAAAGTCGACAATTTATCGATATCTATACAAATCTAGCTATCGTTATGCGTGGCCGCTCTTTATATTGGTTTTTTTTTTACAAAATGCCGACAGTTTGTACATTTTTTTCTATTTTCAAGGCCTTTTTCTGTATTCAAGCAGTCATTAAAAATAGTAATTATCAAATGTTAAAAACGCGTCTTAGTCACTGCCATTACGAAAATGTTTTTAAAAAAATTGAAAATCGGTTGATAAGTTTTTAAGTATTCGCACGGACAAGGTCGAAAAAACTAGTTTCGAGAAAAACGCGTTCAAAGTTTTTGTTCCGTGTTTCTTGATATAAAGTTACGTTTTTTTTGTTGTAGAATATTGATACTTACATTGAAGTATCT
Source organism: Ophion obscuratus (assembly GCA_964007375.1). Lineage (NCBI taxonomy): Eukaryota > Metazoa > Arthropoda > Insecta > Hymenoptera > Ichneumonidae > Ophion > Ophion obscuratus. The sequence goes on from OZ023315.1 coordinate 53,570,853, forward strand.
AGCCGCAGGCGATATGATGGTTCTTCATCTTCATGATAGTTCACAAAATAATAAGAGCCTGTACATTATTTTTTGTAAATGATGCCACACCTGTAGGGACTGAGGGCACTAACCGGTCGCGCTACCTGTTTTCAATAAAGGGACCATAACTTCGTCAACTTCGGACTTATGAACAAAAATGTTGCCAACATATTTTTCAATACATGTACTTTCAAGAATGATTAAAAAAACAATTTCCTTCAAATATTGCTTGGAGGATGTGGAAAAGCTACTGTGCAAGTTCTTGCACAGTGATTTTCCCCCTTAATTGACATTGCGTATAGAAAGCTGTTAGCTGTCCACGGTAAAATTGCACTCGAGGTTTAAATTAAAAACTTGAACATGCAGAAATTTTGCTATTTCTGACAGATTTAAAATCTCGACGTAACGCAAACCGTGACCCCCCCTTCCCCCTCGTACGTAGACCGTAACTCCTGGCCGACCCCCCCCCCCCCCCCAATTGCGTTACGTAATTTCGGTACGGCTCCGAATGGCCAAATGTAGGATAAAAATCGCGTACGCGCCGACGTAGCACTGAGTACGCCTAGCATACAACAAAACTTACTTTATTAAAAATATTTTTCTTCTGTTCTTTGGAGAGGTCATACAGTACGATTCTATTTCTATTTTCGTCTAATCTACATAAAATTGTCGAAGTCTAAAAATGTTTAGTTAATTAAAAATAAAGATACAAACAAATTTCCTTTCTTAATATATTATCCAAGGCCCCATAAATCCTGAGTGGAGCCTCTCCACTCATCGAAGTTCCAACCAAAAATGGTAAAACAGAAATGTCCAACAAAATTCTGCAACAATTCTAACCACTCCAGTGTGAACGCATGTAACTTTCTACCCATTTGACATTTCCTCTGAAACCCTACATTTCTTCGATGACGCCTTTTTTTCTAAAACATGTATTTTTTAGCTAAAAGTACAATATTGGAGCGAAAAAAATCGTAGGAGACTTTCCAAAAAAACAAAAATGTCGGTTTTAGATCTTTTTAAAGTTTAGCAAGGAAAAGATTGAGTAACTTTTTTCCACAAACTTTGCAGTTCATTTTCGACAGCCAAAAAATAGCCGAAACATGGCCACGTTCAAAAGTTCGTAACGGGGCGAAAAAAAAATGTGGATAATTTTCATAAAAAAGCAAAATTAAATTAAATTTGTCCTCTTCAAAAGCCGCTTGGGAAATTCAATTATCTTCATTTTTGAGTCCACTATCTAACTTTTAGTGCGGTAAGAATTTTCGACTAGTGTACACAAACTTTTGGCCGGCAGTGTGTATATATACAGGGTGTCCCAGAAGTAACGTATGCCCTTTTAGCATCTGGTAGGAAAAAAAATTCCGAGACGAAAAGTCCTAATTTTTTTATCAGACTCATAGATAATTAATTATTAATTAAAATGAATAGCCAATCAGGTGCGTGCTACAGCGGAAAGGCAGCGTAGAGGGGAGGGATAGGGGAAGGCGTTGGAATTGCGTGTGCCTGCAAATGTGTGCGGACGGAAAATTCCGAAAGCATGTGTGCAGGTGCAAACACACACACACACACGCGCGCGCGTGTGGGCACGTACACTCACAATAGAACACACACTTGCACACACACACACGCACACACTTGAGTAGAGGCACCAGTATTTGGGGAGACGGCGATGACGTCACAGGTGTGGTGTAGTGGGTATCCCGCGGCGGCGCGTAGTGGGGGTGTCTGGCGGTCGCGGCTGCGTCGCTGTGGCACGTATGGGGAATTAGTGGTGGGGGGAGTCAGCGGTGTCGGAGGGGTGGGGGGATTGGGCCCTTTTTCGGGAGCTCGTGGCTAAGTGGGGGTGGTTTCGAGCTGTTTTCCGAATAGACTGACTGGTCGTGTCTTCTGTATATATCGAGGACCTGTTTCCTGCTAGAGCAAGCGGGTGGCGGCTCCGCCGCGTGGATCGTATGGGGGAGGAATGTCTTACACCGTGGGGATAGGGAGCTTCGGGTAAAGAAAAAACGTAATAATTTACGTGAATACATGTATCGAAGTTTTTATTCAACATTTTGTCCGTTCATACATATTGTGTGTGTGTGTGTGTGTGTGTGTGTGTGTGTGTGTGTGTGTGTGTGTGTGTGTGTGTGTGTGTGTGTGTGTATGCATGCAGATGTGAAAGTCGGCGTCTATCACACCTACTTGAAAAATGAATGCCATAGAAATGCTGGATGTGAAATAAAGTCCTCACCTATAAAACTTATTTTATGCAGCCGTAGTAACAAACTTATTTTATGCAGCCGTAGTAACACTCTTCCAAAATGTCACTACATCCGGGTTTTGTTTTCATTTCCACAGGTGACACCGAGGTATTTATATATGCAAAGTACTCAATAATGCGAGGATGCCACCGCACGATTTTTTGTGTGAAAACCCCAGATCTTCCACAGTTATACTCCCCTTTAACTGGTTCATTTCGTTTCCATGCCTCCCCACTATTCTTATAGTATAAGAAGTCTATAAGACACTATAGTGTGGAACTATAGTGCACTCCTAAGATAGAGGAAAAATATGGAAAAAAGATTCCCAAATGAAAACGACTTCTACCACCGCAGGCTTTACACTACGAATCGAGCAGTCACTTTTGCCGACATCGCCTCTCGAAACTTCCATTGTGAACTCACGTGAAAATGGCTGAGAAAATTCCACAACTTGAACAAAATCTGCGCGATCAAGCCGCACTTATAAATTCCGTGGAAGAGTATATAGTATGGGAGCAACAATGTGATCAGTGTGTGGAGTCATTGGAAACGAAAAGCCGAATTAAACGACCGCGATTATCACTCGGAAATCCGCAAACGTTGGTAGCAGGAATCGCTCGTTTAGAAGGTTTAAAAAATGTTCTACGCAGACGATTTTTAGATGCGGGTGCGCGAAACAGTGATCGTGGTTTGATCTGGCGAGAGATTGATACGGCGTTCGAAAATCGTGTCCTGACCGGCTGCGTCATCAATAACAACCATAGTGAACCTCGTCAGTTTCTCGAAGAGGCGTGTGATATGATGCTTTCACACGTGCAAGACATTACCAACAAGCACTTCAGTGTAAAAGTGAATACAGTTTTCAATGGTGAATTTGAGTCAGGTGACAAACGTGCAACTAACAGTATCAACACGAAGAACTTTGAACTTTTTACCACATCCAATTTACGTGAGTGGTATACACAACGAGTTGTTGAGCCTACTCTAGCATCCCTCGAAGATTGTCGAAAACGTGATAGCGGATGGAGATTATCGCGGATACTGAACTTAACTTTAAATATCAACAAATACAATCCAATGCGTGTCGGATGCCAAACTGTTTTGTCGCGGGAAATAATCCTGAAGAAAGCGGTGGTGAATATAAAGTCTAAGGATAACGCATGTTTCGCGTGGGCAGTGGTGGCTGCTCTTTATCCAGTGGAAACAAACGTGCATCGAGTAACTTCATATCCACACTATTCAACTGTACTGCATCTTCAGGGAATTGCTTTTCCAATGACTCTCAATCAAATAAAAAAATTTGAATCGCAAAACAATGTTTCCATTAATGTATTTACAACGGAAAAGAAAGGCATCGTTCCAATTCGAATATGCGCCCAAAAACTGGTTAAACACGTCAATTTATTGTACGTGGAGGATTCGTCGGACCACGCCGTGGGACACTTTGTATGGATAAAAAATTTATCCCGGCTCGTGAGCACGCAGCTGAACAAAAGAAAAAAGAAAAAACACATCTGCGATCGGTGAGTAACAAGAAGCATACTCGAGAATACACATATGAGCAAGTATGTACTTCAATAATATAATTCTTTCCATCGTTTTGTTATAGGTGTTTGCACTACTTTTACACGGAGGCTAAATTACGATCGCACGAGATGGATTGTGGAAAATCAAACGACTGTGCCATTCGATTACCTTGTAAAACGGAGAAATGGCTAGCGTTCGAAAACTTTCGACGAAAAGAGCGACTTCCATTTGTGATTTATGCGGATCTCGAGTGTGTTTTGGCAAATGTTGACAACAAAAATGTACAGCAACAGCACGAAGTGTTTAGCGTAGCGTACTACGTACATTGCTCGTATGACGATTCGTTATCGGGATACTACTCGCGGCGCGATGCCAATTGCATCCCATGGTTTGTTGAGAACCTTAAAAATTTAGCTTTGCGCATCAACGATATTCGATCGGATAGTGTTCCCGTGGTACTTCTAACTCCAGATGAGCGGGCAAAATTTCGAAGCGCTGCTCAATGCCATATATGTGAAAAACCATTTGCCGAAGACGACATACGCGTTCGTGATCATTGCCTTCTGACCGGACGTTACAGAGGTCCCGCCCATTCTAACTGCAATTTGAATTACCAACGGTATTTTTTCATTCCCGTATTTTTTGAGTTGTCGACATTCGCTTTATCATCTATCGCACTAGATTCACCGACCGGTTACATTCTTGAGGTTGACTTAGAGTACCCGGAATGTCTACACGATGCACACACGAACTTACCGTTTTGTTCAACACATGGTAAACCACCGGGTGGACAATACGAAAAACTGCTTGCAACCGTGTATAACAAGGAACGGTATGTTATTCATTATCGCAATCTGCAGCAGTGTGTACGACACGGTCTCAAAATCACCAAAATTCATAGAATACTCCAATTCTCCCAATCGCCCTGGCTACGAACATATATCGAGTTGAACGCGCAGTTCCGAACCCAAGCAAAGAATAATTTAAAAAAAAATCTCTATAAATTGATGAATAATGCGGTGTTTGGGAAAACAATAGAAAACGTGCGCAATCACGTAGACGTCAAGATTTTAACACGGTGGGAGGGCAGGTACGGTGCAGAAGCAATCATTGCAAAACCAAATTTTCATAGCCGGAGTGTTTTTTCAGAAAACCTTATTGCTGTCGAATTACGCAAGCTCGAGGTGAAATTCAATAAACCAATATATGTGGGTATGTGCATACTCGACATATCGAAGACGTGTTTATATGATTTTCATCATGAGTACATGATGCCTCTGTATAAAGAAAAATGTTCAGTGTTGTACACCGATACGGATAGTCTAATATACAGCATTGAGTGTGAGGATGTGTACGACGACATGAAGCGTAATATCCATCGTTTCGATACGAGCGAGTACCCGGCGAGTAATGGGTATGATATACCGCTTGTCAACAAAAATGTTCCCGGCCTTATGAAAGACGAAAATAATGGTCGGATAATGACGGAATTTGTCGGGGTTAGAGCAAAAATGTATGCAGTGCGAGTCGATGGTAAAGACGTTACGAAGAAACTGAAGCGCGATAAGAGTAACATCGGGGTGAGAAAGATCTCCTTCGAGGATTACACGAAATGCTTGTACGACCAGATCGAAATTACTGATCAGCAAGCATGCATACGATCGATGTTGCATGAAGTGTACACCACCAACGAGACAAAAATTGCTCTAAGTCCGCGCGATGACAAACGGTATATCATACCTGGAACCACGAAAACGTTGCCGTGGGGGCATTATAGGATACAATCGTAGGGTGTATTTTTTTAAATTGTAGATAAGGTTGTAAAATAATTGTAAAAAAGCTTATTCTGCAAATAATCAACCCTGTGAGAAACGACGGTTGTAAATTATCGCGTTTGTCTGTTGTGTATAATAAATTGGTTGATGAATTTTTCAACTGAGAAAATGAAGAAGGGCCAGCTGTATTTTGGCGAATCACCTAATTTTTCCTCACACTCTCCTGATACGGTTCTACGGGAGAGAGAGAAAGAGAGAGATGTCGTAAAATTTAAAACATTTTTATTGTCCGCTCCACATCAGGTTTGCTCATTCAGCTATTGTGAGTATTGTCGAAAGCCAACCCCATTACAAACATTCGATTATTACGCTGCTACAATACTTTTTCAATGAGATCAATTTCGACATATTCGACATAATTTCGACATATAAGCAGCTTCGGATCGTACAAATCACCTGCAACGGCTCCATCGTCATCGCCCGTCAGATGAATTGCTAGAGAGATCGTGATTTTCTCTCGATATATGGCAAATATTTGCGCTGTCCAGTTCGGTGCGTAATCCTTTCAGAATACACTCTTAGTTTACTGATTCTCAACGCTCTTTATTGTCAATTTTTACTTACATAATGATGCGGTTAAAATTGTTTGAAACGGGGTCCTATGAAAAACATGTTGTGGTAGCTTCTCATTTTCAACGTTGATGCTACTCAGTTTCACCTGCCTTATCGTATAGTGTACAGAATCATCAGACGCGTCTACTAGGTTATCAAGAATACCGATCTATCTATAATTACTACGTAGGCTAAATTGCATTCACATCTTATTCCTCTCTGCACGATTGAAATACTCACAAACGGATGCTTTTAAATTGCTATACCCAGAATACAGGCGAAAATTATACGTTTTTATTAGGGTTTTAAAGCGACCATTATAAAAATATTTTCCCTGATCAAAGTGCAAGGTCTGCGGTATACGTCCTCTTGACAAGTTTTGACGTCACTGCGGTTCTTGCATCATTACCATTCTTATTTCGTAGGCGTACGGCCGAGGCAAATTTTGAGACAGTATCGATGACGGTTAGGTGAAATTTATGTTTGGAGTTTTTACGCGCGTACGATGAAATATCGACGAGATCAGCTTGCCATGGTTCATCCAAACCGCGAATGTTCACAAGTAAAAGGTCTAGTAGCGTTGAGTTCATCAACGCTTCGCACAACGAACGAGTTTTTTATTTGAAGCACTTAACGTAACGCTACCGACTTTGTCCTTCCGATGTAACACTGGGATGACAGTGGTATACCGCACGAGGCAGCTTGAACGATAATTCGAACCATCTTGCGAGGAGCTCCCACGATCTACGCGGCGGAATCCGAGAAGTACTCGAAGCTGTCAATATTTACGCAAAAATCGGCACAAAATGGTGTCAATTATCCACAGACGCTTCAGTTAAGACAGAGCACATCGTCGCCGTGCAAGGGCTCAAGACACCCACCAATGAGTTTATACTAAAGGAGATATCCATCACCAAACTTAACAACAGGAACGCTGACCCGCAAAGTAGATATGAATTGAAGGCATATAAAACAATAGTTTATTAATAATAAAATTAAACAATTACATAATCATAGTGTATGCTATGCATTAAACCTTGGTGTGTGTGTGTGTTTGTTTTTATTTTTTATTCTTTTATTTTAAATATCCGCAGCGGTAGTCGTTCTGAAACAAACAAAACATGCATTTTTCTTATCAATCTATCAAACATAATGATATTTAGAATGATACTAAAGTAAAAAGATAATACTCACAATCAGCCCTGTATACGTTCAAACAGGTTGGACACATGTCGCGCGTGACAATTTGATGTAGCGGTCCACCGCAGTTGGTGCAAAAGATTCCGCGCATGGCTATAAAGCGTTCGCTGTAGTGACCACATCTTTTGCGAAGTCCTTCAAACATATCCCGTACATCGAAGTAGCACGAAACACAATACTTTGATCGATGATTTTCGGTAAAGTATATGTAATTCACGCAATATACGGCTTCCCGGTTCAGCCGATTAAGCTGACGCTGGTCCAGTAGGTCCTCTCGCACATTATGGTATTCATCATCTGACCCACCGCCGTATGCAGAATCTGCCTGTTCAATATCACTATCCAGTTCGTCTATTTCAAGCAGTACGATATCATCACGAGCGATCACTTCTACTTCGTCGTCATAATCGGCGTTGTCAACATCTATTTCGTCGTCATTATCGTCGATATCCACCACCTCCATTTCATTATCAACGACTAGATCGATCACTTCACGAATTTGGCTAACCATTATTTCACTTTTCTTCGTTCTGCGACTCTTTCGTTTCAGAATGACACCTCGGCGGTTGGAGACTGGAATGGTGAAAACTGCGTTCACGATACTTTTTGAAATTTCCGTTTTTGGATCCTCATAGGATTGAGGTATGGTGGGGATGGCCAATAGGACGTGTACACTTCCCGACTAATTCCTACATATTGAATAGGAAAACCGTGTACACGTCCTATTGGCCATCCCCACCATACCTCAATCCTATGAGGCTCCAAAAACGGAAATTTCAAAAAGTATCGTGAACGCAGTTTTCACCATTCCAGTCTCCAACCTCCGAGGTGTCATTCTGAAACGAAAGAGTCGCAGAACGAAGAAAAGTGAAATAATGGTTAGCCAAATTCGTGAAGTGATCGATCTAGTCGTTGATAATGAAATGCAGGTGGTGGATATCGACGATAATGACGACGAAGTAGAAGCTGTTGATATCGCCGATGATAACGACCTACAAATTGTTGATATCGCCGTTGATGGTGACGACGAAATAGATGTTGACAACGCCGATTATGACGACGAAGTAGAAGTGATCGCTCGTGATGATATCGTACTGCTTGAAATAGACGAACTGGATAGTGATATTGAACAGGCAGATTCCGCATACGGCGGTGGGTCAGATGATGAATACCATGATGTGCGAGAGGACCTACTGGACCAGCGTCAGCTTAATCGGCTGAACCGGGAAGCCGTATATTGCGTGAATTACATATACTTTACCGAAAATCATCGATCAAAGTATTGTGTTTCGTGCTACTTCGATGTACGGGATATGTTTGAAGGACTTCGCAAAAGATGTGGTCACTACAGCGAACGCTTTATAGCCATGCGCGGAATCTTTTGCACCAACTGCGGTGGACCGCTACATCAAATTGTCACGCGCGACATGTGTCCAACCTGTTTGAACGTATACAGGGCTGATTGTGAGTATTATCTTTTTACTTTAGTATCATTCTAAATATCATTATGTTTGATAGATTGATAAGAAAAATGCATGTTTTGTTTGTTTCAGAACGACTACCGCTGCGGATATTTAAAATAAAAGAATAAAAAATAAAAACAAACACACACACACACCCACACACACACACCAAGGTTTAATGCATAGCATACACTATGATTATGTAATTGTTTAATTTTATTATTAATAAACTATTGTTTTATATGCCTTTAATTCATATCTACTTTGCCGGTCAGCGTTCCTGTTGTTAAGTTTGGTGATGGATATCTCCTTTAGTATAAACTCATTGGTGGGTGTCTTGAGCCCTTGCACGGCGACGAAGTGCTCTGTCTTAACTGAAGCGTCTGTGGATAATTGACACCATTTTGTGCCGATTTTTGCGTAAATATTGACAGCTTCGAGTACTTCTCGGATTTCGCCGCGTAGATCGTGGGAGCTCCTCGCAAGATGGTTCGAATTATCGTTCAAGCTGCCTCGTGCGGTATACCACTGTCATCCCAGTGTTACATCGGAAGGACAAAGTCGGTAGCGTTACGTTAAGTGCTTCAAATAAAAAACTCGTTCGTTGTGCGAAGCGTTGATGAACTCGACGCTACTAGACCTTTTACTTGTGAACATTCGCGGTTTGGATGAACCATGGCAAGCTGATCTCGTCGATATTTCATCGTACGCGCGTAAAAACTCCAAACATAAATTTCACCTAACCGTCATCGATACTGTCTCAAAATTTGCCTCGGCCGTACGCCTACGAAATAAGAATGGTAATGATGCAAGAACCGCAGTGACGTCAACACTTGTCAAGAGGACGTATACCGCAGACCTTGCACTTTGATCAGGGAAAATATTTTTATAATGGTCGCTTTAAAACCCTAATAAAAACGTATAATTTTCGCCTGTATTCTGGGTATAGCAATTTAAAAGCATCCGTTTGTGAGTATTTCAATCGTGCAGAGAGGAATAAGATGTGAATGCAATTTAGCCTACGTAGTAATTATAGACAGATCGGTATTCTTGATAACCTAGTAGACGCGTCTGATGATTCTGTACACTATACGATAAGGCAGGTGAAACTGAGTAGCATCAACGTTGAAAATGAGAAGCTACCACAGCATGTTTTTCATAGGACCCCGTTTCAAACAATTTTAACCGCATCATTATGTAAGTAAAAATTGACAATAAAGAGCGTTGAGAATCAGTAAACTAAGAGTGTATTCTGAAAGGATTATGCACCGAACTGGACAGCGCAAATATTTGCCATATATCGAGAGAAAATCACGATCTCTCTAGCAATTCATCTGACGGGCGATGACGATGGAGCCGTTGCAGGTGATTTGTACGATCCGAAGCTGCTTATATGTCGAAATTATGTCGAATATGTCGAAATTGATCTCATTGAAAAAGTATTGTAGCAGCGTAATAATCGAATGTTTGTAATGGGGTTGGCTTTCGACAATACTCACTATAGCTGAATGAGCAAACCTGATGTGGAGCGGACAATAAAAATGTTTTAAATTTTACGACATCTCTCTCTTTCTCTCTCTCCCGTAGAACCGTATCAGGAGAGTGTGAGGAAAAATTAGGTGATTCGCCAAAATACAGCCGGCCCTTCTTCATTTTCTCAGTTGAAAAATTCATGAACCAATTTATTATATACAACAGACAAACGCGATAATTTACAACCGTCGTTTCTCACAGGGTTGATTATTTGCAGAATAAGCTTTTTTACAATTATTTTACAACCTTATCTACAATTTAAAAAAATACACCCTACGATTGTATCCTATAATGCCCCCACGGCAACGTTTTCGTGGTTCCAGGTATGATATACCGTTTGTCATCGCGCGGACTTAGAGCAATTTTTGTCTCGTTGGTGGTGTACACTTCATGCAACATCGATCGTATGCATGCTTGCTGATCAGTAATTTCGATCTGGTCGTACAAGCATTTCGTGTAATCCTCGAAGGAGATCTTTCTCACCCCGATGTTACTCTTATCGCGCTTCAGTTTCTTCGTAACGTCTTTACCATCGACTCGCACTGCATACATTTTTGCTCTAACCCCGACAAATTCCGTCATTATCCGACCATTATTTTCGTCTTTCATAAGGCCGGGAACATTTTTGTTGACAAGCGGTATATCATACCCATTACTCGCCGGGTACTCGCTCGTATCGAAACGATGGATATTACGCTTCATGTCGTCGTACACATCCTCACACTCAATGCTGTATATTAGACTATCCGTATCGGTGTACAACACTGAACATTTTTCTTTATACAGAGGCATCATGTACTCATGATGAAAATCATATAAACACGTCTTCGATATGTCGAGTATGCACATACCCACATATATTGGTTTATTGAATTTCACCTCGAGCTTGCGTAATTCGACAGCAATAAGGTTTTCTGAAAAAACACTCCGGCTATGAAAATTTGGTTTTGCAATGATTGCTTCTGCACCGTACCTGCCCTCCCACCGTGTTAAAATCTTGACGTCTACGTGATTGCGCACGTTTTCTATTGTTTTCCCAAACACCGCATTATTCATCAATTTATAGAGATTTTTTTTTAAATTATTCTTTGCTTGGGTTCGGAACTGCGCGTTCAACTCGATATATGTTCGTAGCCAGGGCGATTGGGAGAATTGGAGTATTCTATGAATTTTGGTGATTTTGAGACCGTGTCGTACACACTGCTGCAGATTGCGATAATGAATAACATACCGTTCCTTGTTATACACGGTTGCAAGCAGTTTTTCGTATTGTCCACCCGATGGTTTACCATGTGTTGAACAAAACGGTAAGTTCGTGTGTGCATCGTGTAGACATTCCGGGTACTCTAAGTCAACCTCAAGAATGTAACCGGTCGGTGAATCTAGTGCGATAGATGATAAAGCGAATGTCGACAACTCAAAAAATACGGGAATGAAAAAATACCGTTGGTAATTCAAATTGCAGTTAGAATGGGCGGGACCTCTGTAACGTCCGGTCAGAAGGCAATGATCACGAACGCGTATGTCGTCTTCGGCAAATGGTTTTTCACATATATGGCATTGAGCAGCGCTTCGAAATTTTGCCCGCTCATCTGGAGTTAGAAGTACCACGGGAACACTATCCGATCGAATATCGTTGATGCGCAAAGCTAAATTTTTAAGGTTCTCAACAAACCATGGGATGCAATTGGCATCGCGCCGCGAGTAGTATCCCGATAACGAATCGTCATACGAGCAATGTACGTAGTACGCTACGCTAAACACTTCGTGCTGTTGCTGTACATTTTTGTTGTCAACATTTGCCAAAACACACTCGAGATCCGCATAAATCACAAATGGAAGTCGCTCTTTTCGTCGAAAGTTTTCGAACGCTAGCCATTTCTCCGTTTTACAAGGTAATCGAATGGCACAGTCGTTTGATTTTCCACAATCCATCTCGTGCGATCGTAATTTAGCCTCCGTGTAAAAGTAGTGCAAACACCTATAACAAAACGATGGAAAGAATTATATTATTGAAGTACATACTTGCTCATATGTGTATTCTCGAGTATGCTTCTTGTTACTCACCGATCGCAGATGTGTTTTTTCTTTTTTCTTTTGTTCAGCTGCGTGCTCACGAGCCGGGATAAATTTTTTATCCATACAAAGTGTCCCACGGCGTGGTCCGACGAATCCTCCACGTACAATAAATTGACGTGTTTAACCAGTTTTTGGGCGCATATTCGAATTGGAACGATGCCTTTCTTTTCCGTTGTAAATACATTAATGGAAACATTGTTTTGCGATTCAAATTTTTTTATTTGATTGAGAGTCATTGGAAAAGCAATTCCCTGAAGATGCAGTACAGTTGAATAGTGTGGATATGAAGTTACTCGATGCACGTTTGTTTCCACTGGATAAAGAGCAGCCACCACTGCCCACGCGAAACATGCGTTATCCTTAGACTTTATATTCACCACCGCTTTCTTCAGGATTATTTCCCGCGACAAAACAGTTTGGCATCCGACACGCATTGGATTGTATTTGTTGATATTTAAAGTTAAGTTCAGTATCCGCGATAATCTCCATCCGCTATCACGTTTTCGAAAATCTTCGAGGGATGCTAGAGTAGGCTCAACAACTCGTTGTATATACCACTCACGTAAATTGGATGTGGTAAAAAGTTCAAAGTTCTTCGTGTTGATACTGTTAGTTGCACGTTTGTCACCTGACTCAAATTCACCATTGAAAACTGTATTCACTTTTACACTGAAGTGTTTGTTGGTAATGTCTTGCACGTGTGAAAGCATCATATCACACGCCTCTTCGAGAAACTGACGAGGTTCACTATGGTTGTTATTGATGACGCAGCCGGTCAGGACACGATTTTCGAACGCCGTATCAATCTCTCGCCAGATCAAACCACGATCACTGTTTCGCGCACCCGCATCTAAAAATCGTCTGCGTAGAACATTTTTTAAACCTTCTAAACGAGCGATTCCTGCTACCAACGTTTGCGGATTTCCGAGTGATAATCGCGGTCGTTTAATTCGGCTTTTCGTTTCCAATGACTCCACACACTGATCACATTGTTGCTCCCATACTATATACTCTTCCACGGAATTTATAAGTGCGGCTTGATCGCGCAGATTTTGTTCAAGTTGTGGAATTTTCTCAGCCATTTTCACGTGAGTTCACAATGGAAGTTTCAAGAGGCGATGTCGGCAAAAGTGACTGCTCGATTCGTAGTGTAAAGCCTGCGGTGGTAGAAGTCGTTTTCATTTGGGAATCTTTTTTCCATATTTTTCCTCTATCTTAGGAGTGCACTATAGTTCCACACTATAGTGTTCTTATAGACTTCTTATACTATAAGAATAGTGGGGAGGCATGGAAACGAAATGAACCAGTTAAAGGGGAGTATAACTGTGGAAGATCTGGGGTTTTCACACAAAAAATCGTGCGGTGGCATCCTCGCATTATTGAGTACTTTGCATATATAAATACCTCGGTGTCACCTGTGGAAATGAAAACAAAACCCGGATGTAGTGACATTTTGGAAGAGCGCGCCTCTTTGTTACTACGGCTGCATAAAATAAGTTTTATAGGTGAGGACTTTATTTCACATCCAGCATTTCTATGGCATTCATTTTTCAAGTAGGTGTGATAGACGCCGACTTTCACATCTGCATGCACACACACACACACACACACACACACACACACACACACACACACACACACACACACACACACACACACACACACACACACACACACACACACACACACACACACCACACACACACACACACACACACACACACACACACACACACACACACACACACACACACACACACAATATGTATGAACGGACAAAATGTTGAATAAAAACTTCGATACATGTATTCACGTAAATCATCACGTTTTTTCTTTACCCGAAGCTCCCTATCCCCACGGTGTAAGACATTCCTCCCCCATGCGATCCACGCGGCGGAGCCGCCACCCGCTTGCTCTAGCAGGAAACAGGTCCTCGATATATACAGAAGACACGACCAGTCAGTCTATTCGGAAAACAGCTCGAAACCACCCCCACTTAGCCACGAGCTCCCGAAAAAGGGCCCAATCCCCCCACCCCTCCGACACCGCTGACTCCCCCCACCACTAATTCCCCATACGTGCCACAGCGACGCAGCCGCGACCGCCAGACACCCCCACCACGCGCCGCCGCGGGATACCCACTACACCACACCTGTGACGTCATCGCCGTCTCCCCAAATACTGGTGCCTCTACTCACTTGCACATACACACACACACACACGCACGCGCGCGCGCACACACACACAAGTCAGCAAACGCATGGGCAGTGGTATCGGCTTATGCTGCGGCAGTAATGAAGGAGTTGCGCCGTGCAGAACGCGCGGGGAAGAAGACGGCGCCGGAAGACCAGGCAGTCATAGATGAAATCAGCGACACGAACCCCTAAACCACTCATACCATCTCGAGTGGAACGGGGGATGTAAGGTCGTCTGACAACACTGCAGGAAGAGCTACGGCTAAGGCCTCTCCCGCGATGTAATATCTAGCGGTCGTCCCGCGGGAGAATTTGTAAGGCCACAGAGGAACGGAGGTTTTTAGTCGGTGCAAGACCGACCCACGACAATTATTTGCTACGGTGCGGAGGCTAAAAATATCTTTCCGCTAAAAATATAAATAAAAACACACACACGTATGCACACAGTTTGCACACACGCACACACTTGCACACTTACACACTTAATCACACACTCACACACACACGCGCGAGCGCGCGCGCACACACGCACACACGCACGCACACACACTCTTGCACGCATGCTTTCGGAATTTCCCCTCCGCACACATTTTCAGGCGCACGCAATTACAAGGCATTCCCATATCCCTCCCCTCTTTGCTGCCTTTCCACTGTAGCGCGCACCTGATTGGCTATTTATTTTAATTCATAATTAATTATCTATGCGTCTGATCAAAAAATGACTGAGGGCTTTTCGTCTCAGAATTTTTTTCCTACCAGATGCTAGAAGGGCGTACGTTACTTCTGGGACACCCTGTATATATAGAAAGAATCATTGTGTGGGACAATTTTTCGAACTTCGGACCAGTAAATCGTTCCCACCCATCTGTCAAATATCGAGCTTTTGTCGAGATTTGCAAAATTGTAATCGACGGAAAATGGACGAACCGATAGGATATTGTGTTCGGGGGGCTATTTGTTCGGGTTCATTCGGTTTTGGTGTGTTCGGTTTGGTGTGTTCGGATATAGACAAGACGATGAAAGCGAGATTTCCAACATTTTATCTGTCGATTCCTATAGCTCGATAAAATTCTATTATAAGTAGCGGTCGATCCCTAAGGGGATAAAGAAGAGAATTCGCACTTATGTCTCGGGATAACAATTTTTACCCGTTTCATCTTTTTTTGAACCACCGCAATCGCGTATGTCCCCGCCACTATAGACGGCCCGGCGATGCACGAGCGACGAATGATAAACGAGGCAGCTATCACAATATTGTGAAGAAGAAAAACGTGAAACACGCCCCTACGTCATTCTGGCGATGACTGAATTAAAAATAAGTTTCATATGCCTAAAAAAAGAAAAATCACCCTATTAAATTTTGGCCAGTCATTCTCACTGTTCTCCTGTTAATTCCAAGTAGAAAAAGCGCCAATTGGAAATACATTTACAAAATGTATTTACGATATGCCCTGCGCAACATCAAACATACTCTATAATTTCAAATAAAATTATTTGAAAAAGTTTTAGATGTTACTTCAAACATGTATAACTGTGGAATACTAACACTGTAGATTTAACCGTTTCTCTGAATTTATTCCCGAAAAATCACTTTGAAAATGGCTGTTCACATTAGAATACGGCCTTAAGGGCTTAGGTCACTCTAGCGGCCTATAAAGGGCGTATTTTGTGATTTTTTCCAGCAAACCCATCAAACAAATGGAACTTACAAAATAGGGGTTCTATTGTACGTGTAATTGACTATACAAAATTATTTTTTCACAGCGATACATGTTGAAATTGCGACTGTGCAACTTTTTTCTGATGACGTCTTTATTTCTGGAAGGTCAACGGCCGGACCAAAAGCACCTATCATTTTTGAGTTTTGATGAGACACTAAAGTTTTTTCGATTATATAAAATTAGAGCTATGGGTTTTACGTAGGATTTTTGGATATATCGTTTTTTGTAAAAATGGCGCAATTCTAAAACAAAAAATATAAAATGCCATGAGAAAATCTTCAGAAAATTGTTTGTAAAAAAGGAACTATGCAATATAATTTTAAAAAAATCCTACGTTGTGCCTTAGAAAATGTAATTCTAAATATACAGTTAAAATTTCAAGTGAATCGGTTGAAATTTGTTTGAGCTATGAGTTCAGGCGACGTGAAACTGTAGTTTTGAGATAAACGCGTTTAAAGTTAGTAGAAAGTCACGACATGAATAATGTTTCGATACGTCTAATCGTCAACAATCTTAAAAAATCGAGTACTTAGAGATTTTTCATACCAAGAATCCTTTGGAGTATAATTTTATAGATACCAAGGTACCTTTTTAACAAACAAAAAAATCGATGTTTGGAAAATCCTAACGTGGCCTAAGGC
Source organism: Ophion obscuratus (assembly GCA_964007375.1). Lineage (NCBI taxonomy): Eukaryota > Metazoa > Arthropoda > Insecta > Hymenoptera > Ichneumonidae > Ophion > Ophion obscuratus. The sequence goes on from OZ023315.1 coordinate 53,587,866, forward strand.
CTTAATATCTCTGTTGAGTACAAAACGAGGTTAGAATTTCTCAACGATTTTCCGTGCCTTCAATTCACGAAAAACAAATTTTGTTAAGCGTTCGAATGTTCTAGTGCTTTCGGTTTTGAACATTTTTTTAACTGAATGTTACCTGCGAACAGATTGTGTGGTCTCGAACTAAAGTTGACTAGAGGTCTACGGAATCTTTCTAGGCGTGGTTGGATTTTTTTTTTCGTATGGAAATGGAGGATCCCGTAGACGACCAAAAGACAAGCATCCCCGCGGTTTCCGAAAGATTAGGAATTGGTCTCGGCCTATTGTGATATTCTTGTGTATTTATGCGCGCGCCCATCGCATCTTTCTTATACTTCAAGGGTGGCCTCGTGCAGCTGTCAAAAACGTGATTGCCATTCTTATTTTTAGACTACAGCCTGCTCATTATTAAATGGTAAAAAACTACCAAATGACCGTAGAGCGACGAAACAACAAGACCACATCTATTTCACGTGCAGATAAGCATGCATCGAACAATTATAATGTCCGCGTCATCTGCACGGATCTTGGGATGAGATGATAGACTGCCTCTCGAGAGACGTTGATGCTTTTGTTTGTCTGCGTGTAAAGCACATTTAAAACACTACAAACGATACAAGGGTAGGGAAAAAAAGAAAAACATTGTATTGTTCTAGACCTTCGGTTTTCTTTTTTTCCTACGCTTGTGTTCCTGCTGTCGTTGCAGCGTTCTGAAACTTTTTTTGTCACAGAATAACCATACCTTTTTATACTATATCGTGATGATTTTGCTTTTGAGTTGGTGGATTAAATTTTATTAAATATCAGATAATTGAATCATTCGTTTCACGTAAGTCGAGGAAGTGTAGTGATTAAATTTAGCGGGTATCGACGGAAAAGTTTTGCTTGTAAGTACATTTGATTATTTCAGGTATTTTGCTTCAAACGTGAGATCATCATGTATTCGTGGCACATTAACAGATCTTGTAAAATGTTATTATACAAAATAAAAGCGTGCAAGCCTGGATCTTTCGTATTGCATCGTCGTTATCTATTCCGCTTCCAAAGCTGAGCATATAAACAAGTATTTTTATGTTACATACAGCTATAGTACTGGTTTACTAACGATTGAGACTCATCGTTAGGCTTACTTATAGGGTTATCGTTCTAAAAAAATAAGCTTGCTCATATGGTTAGCTTCGAGAGCAAGATTTTTAATAAACTCAGAAGTCAGTCCAAATTTTTTATCTAATCAGTGAACTGAAAAAAAGAGTAGAAAATTGTGAAAGAAAAATGGCCTAACTGCCGAGTACCAAAATTATAACTTTACCTACTCTTATATAGAGGAACCGTAAGTTCATTGAGTTCGTCGATTTTCGGTATGAGTATTCATCCGCACTACGCCATAAGTGTGCCGCGTATGAATTCCCAGACTTTGAATGGCAAATAAAGTGTTTGACGGGGTGACACCTATACCCAAGGAAAAAAATGCTGATTTTCATGATCTTTTTTAGGAGTTGAGATGCAGTCAGAATTTTCAAAAAATCGATTTTTTTACATTTTCTTGAAGTATGATGTTTCGAAAATATTCCCTGAAAATTTCAAGTCAATCCAATGAACAGTTTCCGGGATATCCCACAATTAGTGAAGAGGCGTCGGGACCCCATGGCAGATAGCGGCTGACAAACGTGCAAACGATAATACCAGAGAAGGCAGAATGCTTCGAAGACAACAACAAATTGATATTTTGTTGTATGGGCCAGGAATTGATGATTCGATGTAAGTAGTTTTTAAATTAGTATTTCTATACATAAATGAAGTGTAAAATTAGAAATTTCTTTCAGAAATTTTCAAAAATGTATTACTCAAAATCATGAACTGTAGCGAAATTTTATAAAGAATACTTTCGTTTTGAAAATGCCCAAAATATTTTTAAAAAAATTAGTCATCCCGAAAAACTTTAATTTTTTAAAAATTGTTTTAACAAATTGGCTATAAACAATTGAATGCCCGACTTTTCGGAAAAAAATGTGATATTTGAATTCAGCAGGATCAAAACACATTAAAAAATTGAGGTTTTCCAACACTGAACTAGTCATTTTTTGGTCGACAATCGAGTTATCTGTCGGAAGCCGCCATTTTGTTAATTTTGGAAAAAATCTCCGATTAAGGACTAGTTTTATTATTAAACCTAATGATTTTTTTCGTTTATTGATTTCAGATGATCCAGTAAAATGTTATGTTGGTCACCACAAAGCACTACATGCCGAAGGGGGTCCGACAAAGATGACGATATTTTTATAATTAATCAATATTTTTCTTTGAAAATTTGTATAACTCAAGTTGAAATATAACATAAAAAGTCTGTGTAACCACTTTTATAAAACAAACTTAATTACTATTAAAACAATTATTGAAAATGCTCGTTTTTTCTCTAAGTGCATCTCACCCCTTAACGAAAGATTGTATCACCCTTTTTGAGGCGTAGGGCATGTTAGAGGGGATGCTAAAATATACGTAAGTCTAAAAAGGGTGATGAAATGTTTCGTTTAAAAAAAACATGAAAACCTGCAATCAGCAAAAAATACCATGTAACAGCCAAAAGTAGTAATTTATTACTACTTTTGGCTGTATTTGGCTTTTTACTTACTTGGCTTTACTTTTTATTACTACTTTTGGTTGTATTTGGCTTTTCATAGTATTTTTATTTATTAATCTTCAAAAATGGCGCCAAGGTAGCACGGTCTTCCAAACCGCCAAAAGTAGTAATAAAACATACCCTGAGTCTCAAAATTGGTGAAGAAATCTTTCCTTAAAAAGAGTCAGGAAAATCAGCAATTTTTTCCTCGCCTAAAGGTATTTTCCCCCTTAAAAAACATATGAAAAGAGAAGGGAAAAAACGCAAAGAAATGGCCGAATGCGAGCGTTCCGCTCCACTCGAGACGATAATTATTCGGGACGAGGCGGGGGTGAAGAAAAAAGAAAAAAATACACCAGGGATTGAGTTTGGGTGAGTAAAAAATGTGAGAGAAAACGTTCCGGAGAAAAAGTTCCGGAACGATTATTTCTGACATTTCGCCGTTTCGCCGATAGTGACAAAAATGAATTTAATAAACGGAATTTTGAAGGGGAGGAATTCACCGTGATTCCGTTTTTTAAATACATTTTTCGCCATTTTCTTTACGACTAGTACTTTTTTCGACAACAACCATTTTTCGCCTTCTTTTGTTCCTTTTCTGGTGGACCCCGTTTACAGACAATTTTTTTTGTATGGATTCCTTTGACCGGGATCATAAACGGAGAAGCTCAAGCGTCAATTTTGTTTTTTTAAAGCTTCGAACGATTTCTTTTTCTAAAGATATTTTGCTAAAAAAAAAGACAATTTGGAAAATAAGTGTAACGCGAAAACGACAAGGATTCAAGGGAAACCTCAAGATAGTAAAAAGCTGAATCGGTTTTCGTTGAGTTCGCGAGAATTTTCTCAGATTTTGGTTCGAAATTTTTTTTCCGCCTATTTTCGGTGAAAAATCAGATGGTTGAATTACCGTAACTCGAGAACTAAGGGGTTTGTGGTAAAATTTCGAGAGAGGAAGAAATTGTATTTTTCGTTTTTCACGCAATGTAATCGGTTGAAATCAATCTATTGACGTGACTAGAAAACTATAAAAATTTTACGGGGAAAAAATGTCGAAAAAATCTGAAATAATTATATTGCGTTGAAAATAGAAATATACGATTTTTCGCTGTCTTGAAATGTTACGACAAACCACTTAGTTCTCGAGTTACGGTAATGAAGTCATCTGATTTTGTACCGAAAATAGGTGAAGAACGTTTTTGCGTTACACGTTATTTTTAAAATTGTCACTCTTTTTTTAAATTAAAATATCTTCAGAAAAAAAATCGTACGAAGCATTAAAAAAAAAAATTGAAGCTCCCCCTTCATGATTCCGGTCACAGAAACTCTTTAACAAAAGTTTGTCTGTAAACGGGGTCCTCCAGAAAAGGAACAAAATAGGCGAAAAATAGTCGTTTCCGAAAAAGGGTACTAGTCGTAAAAAAATAGTTGAAAAATTTCAAAAACCGGATTGAATGTGAATTTCTCCCCTTCAAAATACCGTTCATTAAATTAATGTATGTCAACATATAAAATCGTTCCGAAACTTTTTTGAATTTCGCTTTGGAAGCTTTTCGCGATAGTATATATGCGCACACATACATATATAAATATACTTATAATCTGAAGAGATGATTTTCTATACGCCTTACATATTCTCTCAAGAAGCTCAAGCTCACGGGTGACCTCATCAAGGAGGTACGGTGATGACCACGCTAGTGAACTTAGAGTCTATTTTGCGCCGTAATACCGCCACGTTTTAGATATTTGTATATATGTCTAAATATTTTTCGAGAAATATTTTTTAAGTATTAAATTTCGAGCTACCTATTATATATATAATATGGAAACAAACGTAATAATCTTCTACTCGACTTCAGTAGTAGGGATGTGCGATGTTCGAAATATAATCGATTATTAATAAATCGATAGTTTTCATAATATCGTTACGTAAAATCGATTTTTTCCTCTAGACAATCGATGATTCGATTAATCGAGTATAAAAAAATATTGGTGAAATATGAACGAGGTTCGTTTATTGTTGAATCTCTTCGTCGTACAAACACGATTCTTTTAATCATTTACTATTCATCTCTATCCATATCTGGAAATATGTCCAGTTGTATCCATAGATGCCATATTTGGAAAAAGATTCCTATTATTAAAACATATATTTCATAACTACAATCAGATAAACTTCCGAAAAGCGAAAATCGACTTTCGATCTGAAATTCGGCAAACACCTTTCTTTTAATATTTTAAGCGTCCATGGGTCGTTTGCATCCTCGGCATTTCATCAATGGGGTATCCCGTGAAGGTCCGTTTACCCGTGGTGTTCATATTGTTATGTAGAAAAAGTTTGGAGTAGCGTTATTTCACTGGCCCGGTTTCGCCAAAATCGGTTAATTGAGCTCCAGCTGGCATCCCGTAAAAATCTGTCGAGGACGCAAGCGACCCATGTGTTCTGAAGACGTATGTAAAATCTGACTTCACGAAAACATTTTGTCTCTCTATAATTCTGTTCTTTGACTCAAAATATGAATGTTCATGAAGGTGTTGAGTAAATAAATGCGAAAATGGACGTGAGAACCAGCGATCAGGTTAGGGCGTCACGTCGTCCTTGCAATTCGAATCCTGAACCCGATATTTTTGCAAAATGTAAACAGGGGTTTCAGCACTTATTACGGTTCACGCGCTTTTGAGCTCTCTTTGCGATGAGCTATGAGCGATATCCAATTGGAGCTGAGGTATTCCAGAAACCCCCTGGGAAAGTAAACCTCCCATTGGATATCGCCCATCGCTCGTCGTAAATCGCAGTGTGCAGAGGCCATTACGCGGGTGACGGATGACGCTGTCACTGTATTGACGATAAGCGATATCCAATGAAAGTTCAGCTTCAGTGTAGACTTTTCGGTATATACCGCATCTCTCATTGGATCTCGCGCATCACTCATCCGGTATCGCGTACAGTATGCCAAGTCCAACAATCAGAATTCACCTTTACGTTTGTGTTGAAAAATATGCGAGGACAAGATGGTTTGTGATTGGCTGTTATATACCAATCCGGGCGTCACGTCCTGCAAGAAGGCATTACACATATATATTTCGATGTTACCTTATCAAAATCGATAATCGATTAATCGGTCGCCAAAAAATGCCCAAAATATAGTCGATTATTTCACCGAAAACATCGACACTATCAATTAATCGAAAAATATCGCCAATCCCTACCCAGTAGTACGCCATATCGTCGACGTTTAGCATTGTCGCATTTTCGATGGCTGTCATCGGTCCCACGCGCCCGGCTTATTATTACTTGTAGCCGGTATACATGGAGAATGACAATACTGTAGAAGTTTATCAAGAGAGTAACGGAATTTTACCGGAAGTCCAGTTTAGAGACAAAGGGAGATTCTGTCGGACAAGAATTAGAAAATGAAAAGATGATATTGCGATTGCAAATAAAAAACGTCGCGTTGAGGATGACCTCAATATCCAATGTCCAATCTGTCCAAAGTCAAATCATATTCCATCGATGGTTATGGTACTCTCTCCTGTTCCTTGTTCCTTAATTCCGGACCATCTCAACTTATTATTTCTGCGAGTGCGACAAAAATAAACGATTCATCCTCTGCGGTGCGTGCTGTGCGTTTTGATACTCTCGGTCTCTACATCTCCGCCGTTAATACCATCCTCACAACGATTCTCCGCGCGTACAGTTTCTTTTGTATAGAATCACAGTTTTATAAATAAATAAAAATATCTATATAAACCCAGATAGTCGGCCAGATATATATACACGCATGTGTACACTTCAGCACCTGTTTCAGACAGACCGATTGTTGTTCCAAGCACTTGGAGCGACGTATCAATCCGATCCGATGCTCTCTGTCTCTCTCGCTCTGTCATTCTCTCTCTCTGTCTCTCTCTCTGTCTCTCTCTCTCTCTCTCTCTCTCTGTCTCTCTCGCTCTGTCTCTCTCTCTCTCTCTCTCTCTCT